>JAKSZP010008271.1:0-87727 GCA_022478985.1 Massospora cicadina
AACCTACCAGTTATCATGGTTCAAAATATTATCCTCATAAGATTTAACCAACCATTTGATTCAGTGGTCCTCTTCTAGGACTTGCCCAAAATCTCAGGACATAACCATTTAATGGTTCAGAGGCCCCCTGGGAACATTACACCTATTTTCTCTTAGGTCCAATACTTCTGTTTTTTAGTATTTACCTTCTTCACTATATGACCAGCAACGCTGTTTTTTCATGTATAGGCTACATTTGTCAACTTTGGCAATACTTTTATTTAACTGAGGTAAGCCGACCAGGGGACGGACATTACCAAATATATATAAAACCAAAGAAATAACCAACAAATATAAAATTGGGCACCCCAGGGTACTCAAATTACCCCTGTTGCCAGCGGGACTGCCAGGTATGGGTGGTTGGTGAACTACTCCAAGGGGGTTTCACCTGCTATGGAGCAGGTGTGAAGGAAAGGATCTGTGTGGAGGAACCAGAGTGGGAACCATGATTCTATGAGCGCTTTATGCCTTGGTCTCATATATCCATAGAGCCAGGCTTGGAAGTGCTCCAGTAAGTGAACATGGAATCTGTAATAACCCCATGAATGGTTGGGATCGTGCCCTTAAACGCATCTAATGCAATTGTGTGGATTGTCCACATTGCAATGGATATTATTAGGGAGCGGAGGGTAAATGGGATTGGTGACTCGATCTGGAACGCAAAGATGCTCTTTGATATTGAGAATTCCTGTTCGTTTTGGATCTTAAGCAGGCGTGTGACTTCCTGCCATATAGCTTTGGTTGGGGGGCATGTTTCTAGGTGGTGATGTAGGGATCCCTCCCCTCCACATATTGCACATGTTTTGTGGAGGGAGTTAAAGCGGTCCGCCATCCTATAGGTCCTTCTTAGACAGCGCCAGACGTTTGCTCTTATCCTCAGCTGTAGAAGTGGGTGGTGAGTCATTTTCCACACTGCCTTCTGTGTGGTTAAATCATAGGGAAAGTCCAACATATCTAGTTATTCTATCCTAGCTATGTTTGGGGTTGTTGTGAGCATATCTCTCTGAGGGTGGTTTTCTGGGTTTCTTAATTTGAATTGGGGGTTGGGTCGTCCCCTTCCCTTTATAGTACCCATGTTCTCTATAGTCCATCCCATATGGCGGATAGTTCGGAGGATATGTTTGAAATGAGGGGAGGTTCCATGCGGTCCTGTTGCAGTAGGGTGCTTGGCAAGGTATGAAAGTAGTCTGGGTGGACTATGTGGGTTGGTTAATTTGAGCGCCTGTGCAAAGTTAGTCCTTGCTGCTCTGGACTAATGTTGTTGCAGGAGGTCTGGAGCTAGGACTTCCTTTATCCAGGTACCTAGGATGTGATTGGCGTGGCTCTCGAGATCTATTAGTCCCATGCCTCCACTTGAGCATGGGCCAAATAGTGCTTCCATCCATATAGGAGGGTGAGAGCTGGGCCACAGCCAGCCCTGGATAAGTGCGCGGATTGAAGTTATAAAGGTAGGTGAGAAGGCGATCACGTGGGCTGGGTACCATAGTATTGGGAGGATGAGTGAGTTAGCAACTGTAACTCGCCCAGTTAATCCTGGGGTTCTTCCCTTGAGGGAGGCGACGCGTTTGGATACCCATTATAACAGGTTATTTTTCATTGTCTCGTTAGCATATCCCCCTGATTCTAGCCAAATTCCAAGGTGTCGGACAGGAGTGGTGGTGGGAGGTGTTGCAAAGGGTAAAATGATTGGGTTTTTTCTTTGTGTGTTGGTATGAGGTTCTGATGTTGTGGCCCAGTTGTTTGTGTATTTCCTAAGAGGATGGTTTCTGTCTTTCTTTTGTTGAGCGATGCATTGCTCACCTTGTAGTATTCCTCTAGAGTGCATTCCAGCTGTCGGGCATCTTCATTGTTTGTTATACCTGCTATGTAGTCATCCACAAAGGCCAGTATCTTGACTGTTGGTTGTCCTTGTGCGGTTATCCCCATGAGACTTGAGTCAGTTACTCGGAGGAGTGGGTCACAGCTAAAATTGTATAGCAGTGGGCTGAGGGGATCCCCTTGTTTGAGCCCTCTGTGCGGTTTAATCTTGTTTGTTAGGAATCCAGGGCTGCATACAGCCATGGTTGCAGATTCTTTTAGGAGCATCGCCCAATTTACGAATCTTAGTGGGAGTTTGAAGGCATGTAGACATTCTTTTAGGTTTGGCCAGCTAACACAGTCATACGCCTTTTCCTGATCCAAGAAGACCAGGGCACCAGTTGCTTTGGATTGGCAAATGTTTGCAACAGGGTGAATGTTGTTCCATATTGAACGCCCTGGTATAAACCCAAACTGGTTGGGTGACAGGACGTCAGAGGCAATTGCGCCTAATCTGGCTGCTAAAATTTTTGCTAGAATTTTTGTGTCAGTGTTGGAGAGTGCAATTGGGCGCCAGTTGGCCAGGTCCAACTTGTCACCCTTTTTATACAAGGTTATAACGTAGGATTCATGGCCTCCTGGTAATAGGCGTGTTTCCAACAAGCACTGGTTCATAGACGCCAATAGGATGGGGGCGATTTGTTGAAAATATTTTTTGTAAAATTCTTAGGGTATCCCATCAGGCCCTAGGCATTTCCTATGTGGTGCACCGCGAATTGTCTCCCAAAGCTCCTCCCATGTAATTAGGGATAGTATGTTGTAATTTGGTGGTGTACTTTGTATCTCAGCAGTTTGTATAAATTCTTTGATTTTTTGTGAATCTGTTGGCGTTTTGCGATATAATTTGGTGTAATAACGGTGTACTTCCGCCTTGACCTCCTCAGGGTCAGTTGCCATGGTGCCATTGGTCTTGCAGACCTGTGTGCACGCGGGCTGGTTTCTGCGGGAGTGGAATTGGTGGAAAAAGTATGTCAAACAGGTTTCGCCTTCCTTTATGAACTTACCTTTGTTCAATACTTTAATTCTGTGTTGGTGTTTGAAGATGAGATTGTTAAGTTGGGCAGATATTTCTGCCCATTTGCATCCCCAGTTGGGGCTATAGCCAGATATTGGAGTATTTATCTCCAGGTGGCCTAGTTCCACCAAGGTACGCTTGATTGTGGCCATGTCCGCAGTGTACTTATGTGATGCAATATGTCAGGTTTTGTTGATTAAATCCTTTTTGAAAATTTCCCATGTTCTGATTGGATCCAAAGTGAATGGGGCTGTGAATTCTGGGTATGTAGCCTCGTTTTTGACCCAGTCAGATATCTCAGGCAATTTTATATTTTCTGGATGAAGCTTTCTCCAAGGTAACACCTGTGTGTGGGATTGGGTTGGCGCTAACTGCACCATAACCAATTGGTGGTCAGAAAAATTGATCTTTTTTGTTGTAAATTTGGAGATTCTTGAGCAGTGGGATTGTGGGATGAGGATGTGGTCAATGCGACTCATCAATATGAGCGCTCCCTCATGTATGTTGGGCCACGTCATGTGGGGAAGGAGTGGTGAACTGGGGGGAGAGCATCCTGTAAGCTAAGAGATGCCTTCATTGTGCGATATCCAATGTGTCCAGGTGGGTATCCCCTGGGATTAGGCCATCGATATATATTGGGATTATCCCAGCAGTTGAAATCGCCTAACATAATGGTATCTGGTGGGAGGGTGAGAGTAGGAATGTTTTCAAAAAATTGTTTCCTCTCAGTTGCTGTGCACGGTACATAGATACATGCTATCAAAATTATTTCCTCTTGCTATGTGATTGTTACTACCAGGACAAGACTGTGTAAGTGTGATGACGAATTTGTAATTTTAAATTTTTTGTTGTTTCAGACAATCACCCCACAGTGAGACGTCCATACTGATTGTGATGGTGCGACCCTGGTTGACCAGGATCCTTCTTCCCCTTGTATACAGTGGGTTTCTTGGATGGCCAAGGTGTCTACAAGAGTTTTTCACAGAAATTCCAGCTTTTTGGCTTGGGATGTATGAGCCCTGGCTCCCACGATGTTTGGCATCCCTATTGACACTGAGGTGCCCGCAGCGCCTCATGAGCAGTTGGGAGGGCCCACTGGCCCTATCCCACCACAGCTCATTTTGGCCGTGCTCTGCGTCTGTACTCCAACTCTTTCACTGCCATTGTTGGTTCCCTTGATCTGACCCAATGATTCATGGGAATTGCAGTTTTTGCATTTGCATCAACCTTTCCCGCACAGGCCTCATGTTGATTTGATGAGGATTGTTTCACAGATTCTATATTTTTGAGTTTTGACTTTGGTGAATTGTGCACCACATTTTCGCCCAAATTGCGGTTGCATTGTTCCTCAGTATGTGCATGACTGATGTCACTTTGTGACTCGGTCAGGTTATTGTGAAAATTTTTGACCTGGGCATATTGTTCTGTTTGGTTGGCTCAGTGAATATCTGAAATATCCTCCCAAATTTGTCCGGGGTTAATGGTGGACTCCGCGTGTGCTGCCGCTTCAGCCACTGCTCGCTTGTGGGCTTTTTGCGCCTCTTTACGTTGTTTGCATGTAAATGGGTCCACAATGGAGTATAGTCCATCTTCACCTTAGCGGAATGGGTGGTGACCATCAGTAATCTTGGTGAAGTTTTCATTATCTTCATCCATTGCTTCCTCACAATAATAATTTTCCATCAAGCCCTCTTTCACAGGACATGCATGTTCCTTGTGGCCCAGTGAGCCACAGTGGTTGCAAATGGGCAGTGCACGTTCTGGTGTAACTTGAAATGTGGCTGACTGGCCCCCATCTGCGAAGTGAAATTCTGCTGTGTGGGGAATTCTGGATAAGTCCTCTTCCACTTCTGGGAAGGGGTTGATTACGGCAATAGCTTTGCACATGCACAGGTTGGGCATTAGGCGAAATCACTGTAATTTAAGTTGCTGAATTTCTCTGTAGGCCACAAGACCTTTGTGGAGCTCCTCCTCAATTACCTTATGAGGAAGGTTGGTGGGGAGCAAGTTAAAAGAGATGAACAAAGTTTTCACTTTGTTCCATCTGGTGCGCGTGGTGCACACATTTTTTTTTGCCCTCGGGGAGGGCAATTTCCCTACAGATTTTTGCTGCAGCATTGGCTTCATCAGCTGCTTCAAAACCAATATTAATCCAGCTGCGGCCCATGTTGTTGGTGGCTACATACACCGCGTGAGGGAAAAGTGAGGGCTGTGCCTCACATGTTTTCTCCCACAGGGTCGGTGACTCATCCCTAAAAGAGTCTGATCCCGTGCTCCACCTTTAACAAGGGTTGGTTGAAATGAATGTACATATATTGCGTGTGCTTTACAGTGAATACCATAAACCCAGACGGTGTCTGAGTTTGCAATTTCTTTGCAGATTGGGTTCCTGGTCCCCCTCCAGGGCGTTTCTTGCCCTTAGTTGCATCGTTAAGTGCACTGCTCGCTGTGATGCTCACCCATGTTGTATTATTTTTATTGATAAAGTCGCCCATCTCTCCTGTGTGTGATTATCAAAATTTGCTGTTTGAACTGAATTGTAGTAACTAAAGTGATTGTTACGCGAGAGAAAAAGAACTTTGGCAATACTCTTAAATATATTAGGCCTTTAATCCCTACTGGATACTCATCCAACAGGTCCTAATTTCATCTCTTATTTCAGCAACTGATGCTTTGGATCTCATATCTCATTAACCAACAGTTCCGCCCAATTGTTCAAATTGATTTTCCCTGAAAATGATTTTTAGCCTTTGTGGCCATCCTAAACGTTGGAAATAAATCCACTGGTGGATCTGTAAGCGATCCCTTATCTACCACATATTGATCTGGCCTCATTAGCTTCATCCAATTTCATCTTGAATTGATGAACTCATCTCCAGAAATTTCTGATCATTGAGTATTATTGAGTCAGATAATTCTCTCCACTATCTTGGATAAATCATTTCCTGTTTTGAATTCATATCTTCATTGGTATGGCAATCCAATACTTATAATTGATTGCTTCCTATTTCATCCAATGCCTCATCTAAACACTCACTCCCAAGGACTAATAAAGTGGACCCAATTTCAACTTGAGTTGATCCTGCTGTTCCTTAGGACTACTTCAAGTGGACCCAATTTCAACCCGAGTTGGCCCTGCTGATCCTCTTCATCTCAGGTAGATGTTGGGTAAAACATGTTCTCTCACAGCACTAGACAGTTCCATATCTAGGCTGCAAGTCCTTTTCCCAAATATTGAGTATCCTCAATTCTCTTCACCTGGAGCTCCACTTATGAGCTGGATGAATGAAAATGAACGTGATCCACTTCACTTTCTGTCTCCATTAATGTTACTTTCCTTAGTAACTTATTGCTAGTTTTAGAAACATATTCATATGACATCACGTTCTAATCGCTTCTCAACTACACCCCTGTAGTGAGCACTACTCTGTAAAAATTTGTAGATTCTTGATTATTTTCATCCAATAACCCCTATAAATTTACTACTTGCACAGGTTTAGGGTTTTGTGCAATTCTCCACGTTGTATAGTAGTTGATATAATTATTTGATAATAATATAACAACTACTATCCATAGTTGAATGGAATTATTGGAATTCAGCTCAACGCTTGGCCAGTATTTCCTCTTAAAATACATATGATGTCTTGAAATAATGATTTGTTCCCTCATACCGCCTAACTTGATCTTCTCTTAGATCTCCGTTTACAGTTTCTCTGGTTCAACACACACTCAGCAACAATTGCCAATTTATTTCTGATTTATCTCTGGATCCCCACTCAGATCCTTACTCTTTATCTTAATTAGTCTCCCAATTATCACACACAGCAATAATATCCCTGAGAAAGGATAGAACAAATGGATGCTGATAAAATTTACAAGATAATACTCTAGTAAAAGTGATTTGGTATTTAGTGTTCTGGTAGAAACTTTATTTCTTTATTGGTGAATTCTAAGAGTTTATAGTGGGGGATTCAGTACCCAACCCTCAATTGATACCTCCTCAATGAAATGGCAGCTATTGCCATTGATCACCCATCCTCATATAAGCAGCAATGGTCTTCCCCAACCTGGCTAGGATTCCATCATTGGACATCCTTGAGACCTAAAATGAGAAGAGTCAGAAAGCATGTCCCTAACAGTTTCCTCTCAATCTAGTGAACCAACCATATTTGGCAAGTGACCTGCTTAGGTAATGGTACTTTTTACCCATTAAGGCAGGTTGTGAACCAACTGATCAATTTGATAATTGCAGACAGCATCACTCACCACGCGACTTACTCCTTAAATTCCCAATCTGTCAGTGGTGAAACCTGACCAATCCCAATCAGTACATCTGATAGTTAATCAACTATCAGATGCCCCTATTTCGTTGGCAACTCTGCCTGATGAGATCTTAAGCATTTGTCTGTATTGATCCCCAACAGATCTGACCAGCGAATAACCTAAAAATCCCCCATACATAGTTACCACAAAATCAGGGTCAACCAATTTCCAATTCACCTCGCATTAGGGAATTATCCCCTAGTGATTCCTGGTAATTTAGCTGGCTGAGAATATGGGCAAAAATTCCAACACCAAGGAGAATTAATAACTGCTATAAAAGACATCCATGCTGCTCTATCCTTTTGATCTATCTTATTGAAAAACTTCTTGTCATGTATAAGGGATCAAATGTGAGGACCACACAGTGAAACAAAATTTCTGTTGCAATATAAAACCCTTGTCCTTAACTAGTTTAAGTGCTATGATTTCATATCTGTAGTTTTCTCTGAAAGCTAAAGTTTTTTAATTGGTTCTATAATTTTTTCACAATAATGTAAAATTTTCAAATTTTTCAACATTTTAGTAACTTACAAGTGTGGGATATTATCTTAATCACCTTCATGGTGATAATATAATTCATTTAAACACAAAAACATGCAATGGTGTACAATTATGAATATGGTTTTTAAATGCAAAGGCATAAAATTACTCACTTTGAGCATAGATATTAGATATACACTATTATATTAAACATATACTTATCTTAATTATAGCATTGATATGTACATAAGATGGAATAATTTATTTAATTTATGCAGCAATGTGACATAGAGGGCATGCAAAACTCATTTAAGCAAGAATTTGCGCTTGTAGCTCTTGTGTTTATGGACTTACTCAGGATGGTCTCGTTTGATGCTCAGCAGTAGTCTGCCATCATATGCATGTCCTATCGCCCTTGATAACGCTCTTCCATTGTTTTCAGGTCTTGATGGAAGTGTTCCAACTTGTCAGACATTTGCCTTCCAGGCTTCAGAATAAGAATGTTGTGGGTAGTTGTCGGCCAAAAAGAGGAAATGTGGGACAATTATGAGTCCTTGACAATGAGGAGGTCAATTTTAATGATAATAACGATTTAATTGACCAAAAGACTCTGGCCAATTCTCAGTGAAACCCTGCAAATTAGGGTAACATGAGTTCAGATACTTTATGGGCAATAACCATTAGATTGAGCAGTCAAATTTCTCTGACCATGTGGCAGACCCTGGGGCATCCATCAGATGGTACTCCCCAGCCACAACCAGGTCCATACAAGCACTTATGTGGGGACACCCCCTTTTATAGGATTGGCAGGGGTCCCCCAGTGTGCAAAATAGTTAGCAAATGGGGATTGGCTAAATAATAAAAATTGCTACCTCATTGGTACGTTTTGCCAAACCATATCTCCCCATCTATTGTGCAGCCAAAGTGAATCAAATTTTCAGAGCTTTGATAGGCTACTTTTTCATATTACCTAATTCAGACCTTTATAAGCTATTTCAAATGTCCCATTCATTTAACTTGACCCTTGATACAGTTTAAATACTGAAGGGTCCAATTTGAGGGGGTTCATTCTCTATTTCATTATCATTACTTATAAAATTGCTTAAAACCCCAGTTTTATACTATTAAAATTTGAATAACTTAACATAAGTGGTGTTCATCCCTTAATTGTTGGAGTTTAGGCATAACCAAGCACCAGCGAGCTCTAGTAAACCTAAAATTCAACAAGTGTTGCTCACTACAGGGAGCCTGTACACCACAAAAATTCAACAAATACAATGAAATTAACTCTTAACTAGCCTCTATTTAACTCCAGCTATCTATTGCTTTGTCTCACCTTAAAAGGCTCAAGTAGCACTTATTGCAAGGCCCTTATTGGCCTTCCCTGGTATCCATAAACCCCTTTTAGGGACAAGTTTACCTTGGATGAGGGAAGTGTTGCCTCTTTCCTTTTTATGTATAAATTTGATATGAAAGGAAAAGGGACCATCTTAAAATCAAGTACCTCCTTCCCTGCTTGAGTCATGGCGCTCAAGAGATAATGGTTCCACATATGGCCACCTTCAGCACCTGAGTGGAGGTGAATCAAGCACTCAATGATGAATTTGGCTCCCTAAAAAATTCAAACAGGCAAAAACAGCCCTTTATGTGCCTTAGCATACAACAGGGCGAATTAATCACTTCTTTGCTGAACGCTTTTACAATAAAGCTCAATCCTTATTGCTTGCTAATATGCTACCCCTAGATGATGCTATTGCGGCTATCTTGGCCGGCTTGGCGTCCCATCCTTACTTGGCAATGCATCTAACTTCCATAAAGAGCTCATTTAAAAGTGTATGAGATATCAAGGAAGCCTTGTTAGAGGTGGCGGATATCTATGAACGTGACCCTATGCAAGGGTCTCTGAGCCAAGCATCTACGCCGCCTAGTTTAGCCTCTACTATGGCTGTTTTCCTGTGAAATCCTGCTCCTGAGGAGTTGCCAGCACAAACTGCTTCTTCTTCTATAACGATAAGCAGATGGTAATGGCTGTTACAGGGCAGTGCTCCTCTTCATCTTCAGCTCAAAAGGCTCAATTGGGGAAAGCAGTTGTCCCTTTGCCTTGTCCATCGTTTTCTTCAGCGCGGCCTACCCAAGTGCTTTCAAAGCCTGCTCTTCATCCTAAACCCCTTTCTTGGGTAACAATTGCCCCTATTACTGATGGGCTAAATGTCCTTGACACAAAAGCTAAACTACCTGTTTCACCAAAGCACATAGCCATTGCACGACCCAAAGCTGTTGAAGTTAAAGCATCCATCTCCACAGCGCTACCTCCCTCAACCTTTTATCCAGCTAACTCTAGTCTGAAACTTTTTTATGAGGCAGCATAAGCATCCTACTTTAAAGGTTGAAAATCGAGCTGTCATAATTGCAACGCCTCCCCAAAAGTTAGTAAAGTGGAGGAACAACCCCAGGACCTATCCTGCCATAAGGAAAGCCCTGAACCTACTTCACCCTCTATGGGCTCCCTATCTTGCATTGATAACCCCTCTGATGACGAATCTGAAGGGGGTGGTGATGATGTGGGTCATTATGTTCTAGGAGCCCCAAGTGAAGTGGAGGTACCTGACCAATTAAACCCAGGATGAGTGGATTGGGCTAGGGTACCCCGCTGGACATATCTTTATCAGGTGTTGAGAGGCCTGGAGGTTATTGTTACCACCAGTGACGCTGATCAGCTCTTTGCTACAATGATCTGTCCCACTCAGAATGTGTATACACTGCAGTAAATCTGGGATAAAATCCCTGAAACTGCCAAACGCCTTTGCTTCTACACTTCAGCTGAAGAAGGTCCTCGCTCTTCCCCCCAACTTGGGTGGAACTTTAACTAAAGTGGAGGTCATTGTTATGGAGTGTGGGTTAAGGCTATTCTTGACACTGGGTCCCCTGTGAACATCGTGTCATCAAAACTTTTGAAAAAAATCAAGTTGGCCCCTGACCTCAACTACAAACAAGAGTTTGGAACTGAAGGGCCAAAAAACACTTGCGCCTTTGGGGCCTACTCATCTTTACGCATCCAATTTGGAAAACTTTTCCTCTCAGCCCCCGTGGTGGCCTTGGTCAACAATACTTATGATCTACTCATTGGTAATCAGTTCATGCTCGAATATAAAGGGGTTATTAACTTGAAGCAGGGCTATCTCTCATTGATTAACTATTAGGTTCCTCTGATTTTGACAAATGATGAGCTAAACAAAAAGGATTATGCTTGCACCGTTGAGTTTCCCTATTCCGCCTTATCATTGCATTACACCACAGCAGGATGGCATATAAAAATGTTGCCTCCATCAGTGGACGCCCTTGAGGGTATCCCTTTCTTTGCTTCAGAAGAGGTAGTAAATAAAGCGGGTGAATAACAGGTAGTTGATACTAAGATTATCATACAATTCCCTGCAACTTCTTATTGCACCTAATTAGCATTGATGGAGTTAGCCCTTTGGAGCCCAGAGTTTTGACAAGCGTACTAGACTCTGCCTATCAATGACTGTCATCCTTCTGCTAGGAGGTATCACTACAAAGTTATGGTTGTAAAAAAGCATTAAGAAATCAGAAGAGTATACTGATTCCCCTTGAAGAAATAAAACAAGTTCACTGTATTGGATCTATGGCTGATATGAGCTTACCAGCACACCAAACACTATGCACTCTTCTTACTGTTCATGTTTCTGATGAAGTAACTCCCGCTGAGCTTGACAAATTCCACACTTTACTGGAGTCCTTTAGCAACATCTTCTCTACCTTTGACGCCGACTATGGGCACATGAAAGGTTGGACTCATACAATTGACATTGGTGATGCTCAGCCTATTAGATCCAAGCCTTATCACAAATCCAAAGTTGAGGAGCTACAGATGTGGACGGAGCTCAAACAGATGCTGGACGCTGGGTTGTTGGTGCCTTCACAAAGCCCTTTTGTCATCACCGCTCCTATTGATAAAGAAGAAAAATGGAGGTCATTGGGTAGTTATGGACTACCGCAAACTGAACAAACTTACAAAGAAGGACAGTTATCCTATCCCCAGCATTGATGACGCTCTGGCCCAACTCTCTGGGTCTAAATTCTTCTCCTCCATGGACTTGGTTAGTAAATACTGGCAGATGGACTTTACTCCTCAAGATAAAGAGAAGTGCGCCCTTATCTGCAGCGAGGGTTTGTTCCAACCCACTCAGCTACCTCAGGGGTTGTGTAACGCGCCTGCTACTTTTCAGCGGGAAATTGATCAGTTCTCCAGGACCTTAAGCTGAGCTGTGTGATTTTCTATCTCATTGAGATCATAATCTTCTCCAAGACATTCAATGAGCATCTCACACACCTAAAGGAGGTGTTTCAACGCTTGTGGGCATCCAACATAAAGCTAAAGCCCTTTATATGTACTTTCTTCCATAAGAAGCTGAATTATCTCAGGCACGCCATCTTCCAAGATGGGATACAACCTCTATAAGATAAATTTGAAGCAATATATAAGATGCCCAAGCCCAAAACCCTTTGTGACATCTAAGTATTCTTGTGCATGATGGGGTATTACCATCAGTTCATCCCCCAAGTTTGACCAGTGTAGTGAGCCCCTCGTACATCTCTTGGCTAAGACACCCACTTCTATTGAGGTGCTGAACAAAAGGCCGCGTTTGAGACCCTGAAGGCACTATTGCAAATTAAGGCCAATACTCTGTTAACCTGACTATGGCAAGCCTTTAATGTTGTTCACAAATGCCTCTAACTATGCCGTTGGAGCTATCTTGGCTCTGTTGGATGAAAATGGAGTCAATCATCCTATGTCTTACTTTATCAAGATGATTTTAAGAGCTGAGCGCAATTACAGTGTCACAGAAAAGATGTGGCTTGCCATCTTGCTTGATGTCAAATAATATCACCTTTTTTTATATGGACTTCCTTCAAAGTGATTACTGATCACACATCCTTGAGGTGGTTATAAAATATGAAGAACCCTACTGGACGGTTGGCTCTCTGGGCTCTAAAGCTCCAGAACTACGATATGACCATTGAGCATTGAGCTGGAACACATCGTATAAACATTGATGGGTTGACACGGCTGCCTGTCTTATACCTGGACAATAGCAAAGCAGAGAGGTTGCATGACCTCTTAATGACTTCTGACATGTGGGCTGATGAGGATGATCCAGTACAGAAGATGTTAGCATGGCACTCCCGCAACACAAAGGCAGAGAGCGGAAAGCTGTATAAGAAAGTAGGAGTAAATTGGTTGCCCTATCTCCAGCCGTCAGAGCAAGTAACTGTGATCATGGAGTCTCACACTATCATGGGGCATGGCGGAGTGCACAAAACCTACAAGTGGGTTAAAGAGCGGTACTATTGGGAGGGCATCATGGAGACCATACCTAAAGTCTTAGAATGCATTCCTGACCTGTAAAAAACAAACCAGCTTCAAGATCCATTATCAGTACCAACTTATGATGCCCCAACAACCTTTCCACATCATAAGTTTGGATGTAGTGGGTCCTCTCCCCCTCATACTACTGGGGGCAATCAATATATCTTGGTTGGAATAGATCATTTTACTAAATGGGTTGAAGATGTGGCTCTCCCTCTCAGACTTCTAAGGCCACTGTCACCTTCCTGTATCAATATCCTTAAGCAGCATGGTTGTCCCCAGGTCATCCTTCATGATAATGGGAAAAAAATTTACCTCCAAATTGGTAAAACTCCTCGCTACCTCCATGGGAGCACAACAACTCTTCTCAGCCCCTTATACCCCATCCACCAACAGTGCTGTCAAAAGAGAAAATGGGACCCTGGTCTCTATACTTAGGAAAATGACTAACTCTGACCCATTTCACTGAGATCTTTACTTACCCTGCACCCTCATGGCTTACCATATTAGCTACCATCACATCCTCAAGATGTCTTCTTCCATATGTTATATGGGCAAGAACTTGGGGTGCCTGCTTTACTAGCCAAAGACGTTTTCTCTACTCAGAATGATCTGGATCAAACCATGAAGAAGTTGGTGCAGCACATCATTCAGTTATAGTCTGAGGTGATGACCAATTTATCAAAAACTATCACTAAAGAAGGCCAAGCAGCCAATGAGCTCCAACCCACCACTTTCTTCTTTCCAAGTGGCAGACTTGGTACTCTACTACCACAACCAAATCATGCTTAGAAAGGTAAAGCTTGGTTCTATCTGGTAAGGCCCATTTGTAGTCACATATAAGTGGGGGGATAAGTATTCCATTAAGTCCCTTGCTACTGGACTTACCATCAACCAAGTTCATGGATGGTTCTTGCAATCTTATTCACCCTACCACTCTTAAAGGGGGTAATGTTAGACAATTATAAGTTTAATGTATAGAAAAGAGTGGTTTGGAGGTAAGTGATGAAAAAATCAGCCAAAAGACCCTGGTCAATTCTGGTGAGCCGCAAATTGGGGTAACACTTTTAATAATAATTGGGCAAGCAAAATGAGTTCCAGCAATCAGATTGCACTAATCAGCTAAATTTGGAAAGTCCATTGGAAGCTCCTCTACAGGCCACTTCCACTTTAGTACAGCCTACACTGCGGAGACTGCCTCTTTTATAAGGTTGGAGGGGGCCTCAACAAGTGAAAATATTTTTCCATCAAATGTTTGGGTAAAATACATCAAAACCTTACCTTATGGATCAATACTACCTATCAACAATTGATCATTCCATAGATGTGAGGCGAGTCTCAACTGATCTGATAGGTCAAATCTCAATGTTTCCTAATTTGGATTTTAATAAGCAATCTGTACTTTGAGCATCAACATCTTAAATACCCATTATTGACTTATTAAGGGTTCTTTTCTTACCCCCACAATAACTAATAAAACTCTAGAAAAACAAAACTTTATAGTTTTTAGTATTTATTTACCATTATTATAACAAGTGGTTTAATTCCTCTATTTGTTGGTAATAGGCCTCAAAAGCACCAGCAAGCTTATAAAACCCCTAAAATCAACATCTACTTAATAAAACACATTCACTGATGTACTGATGTAATGACTGACTGACATCTGAACCTTCAAGTTTGGTATGTTTAATCTACTTGGGTAAGTGGGTGAAAATTGGCAAATCTTATCAAATCTGAAACTATTGAGTCTGATAGGTTCAATCTATTTGGGCGAGTGGGTGGGAGTTGACAAATTTTATCTCATAATTACAAATTGCCCAACTGAAACTAAGTAAAAATCAGTGTTAGAGTTTTGAGTAAAATATTATAGATTAATAAGTAGATTTAGAATACCCAGCTTACAATAGCCACAAGGGCAACAGTGAATCTGTTGAGTGGCTTGAGAGTAGTGCTGGCACAGCCTTTAGGCTGTTAATGTGAGCTCATAAATAAACCTGAGCAATGCCAGGTAACTCCACTTGTAATAGAATAAAAATATTAAATTAAAAATGGGAAAAAAGGACCTCCTTTAAAAAAGGAACTAAAAAGTATGAAATAATTGAGAAATTATACCTCTTCAATAAATTTTTTGAAGTCAACACCATCTTCCAACCTGACTTATAGAATTTTGCTCACAAATACAGATTATACCTTATGTCTGGATTGGGTCCAAGTGTAAACTATAAGCAACAAAGAATATACAGTGCTGAGTATATATATTATAAATGGCTATTATAAGTCATTTAAATATGGCACCAACTTCAAAAAGAGTTTTATTGAGGAGGCATAATTTCTCAATTATTTCTTACTTTTTAGTGCCTTTTCTAAGGAAGGTTCTTTTTTTCCAAATTTTTTTGAAGAAGTTTTTTTTCCCCAAAAAGCATTACCCCAGTTCTTTTTTTCTAAAAAATTAGTATATTTTAAAAGTAGATCTTTTTTCTTAATTTTATTAAAATTCCCTATATTATATATCCTTTTTGAACCCTCACTATTTCTCTATAAAAATAAAACTCATTATATATATTATATAAGTTTCTCATAAACAAATACACTAATAATTCATTTTATTAAATTTAGTTGATTTTATTGCTCAATCTATGCTAAATTTACTGATCGCCATCTACAGTAATTAATTTTATTAAATTTTAACTGATTTTATTGGTCAATTCATACTAAATTTACTGATTGCCATCTACAATAATCTCATTTTATAAGTTTAGGTGATTTTATTAATCAACGTATGCTAAATTTACTGATTGCCATCTATAGTAATTAATTTTATGAAATTTAATTAATTTTAGTGATCAATCTATGCTAAATTTACTATTCGTCATCAAAATAAACTATTTTACCAAATAGTTGATTTTATTGGTCAAAATATGCAAAACGATAGCCAATTATAATAATTTAAGCTCATCCCGCTATGATCTCATATTTGCCTGGATTTTGAATATACCCTCAGCCATAGGACATATATCATATCAAAAGTTGCTTCGAAGCTATTGCTTCACCGATGCCGGAATAAAGTTTATCCAGCGATGAACTGGTCTCACAATTGAAATCCATCGCTTCCGAGCCCATTTTGATATACTTACTAAATTAATGGTCAGATACTTGACCAATACTTACAAAAGTATAATGGGACCTAAATTGGAGCATCCTCTTTTTTGAGAAATTTAGGCATCCAAATTGGTCCTGTAGTTTCAGAGTTATGCGCGAACAAACATAAAAACAAAAAAATATATACAGGTCGAATAGAGAACCTCCTTTTTTTCAGTCGGTTAAAAAGTCAAAATATAACAGTTTGTTGATCTTTAGTAGCTTAAAGGATTACGATAGCTTATGGAAGAAATCTCAGTGCGATTGGGGCAAGCTTGAATAGATAAGCTCGATATCGAACTTCAATTGATTTTAGATTTCATTATCTTGGATTATTATCCAAACATAAAACCCAAGGCCGCATTAGATTAAACTGACAAAAACAGTTTCTGGATAATACCTAAACTTAAATTAGTCAACTGCCTATAAAAGGCTATTAAACCTATTTTTGCAAACTCCTTCAATTATTTAAATTGCAAACTTAAAGTCATTAGGTTAACGCTTTTAGCCCAAGATGTCGGAAGCCCTCAGTGATAGCATTAAAAAGGTGGAAGAAAAGCTATCGATTCTTGAAAAAAATCTTGGCACCATATCTGATAGATGCGCGTCTGATAAAGATCAAAATTTAACTATTTTAGAGCAATGCCAGGCAGAAGTACTCCTGAGTTTTGCTACAAATACTTTATTATGGTGTAAATGTTCTAATAAATCGACCTTGCTTAATCTTCTTTAGCTCTCCTACAGACCCAAGGTGATCCCGTTAAAGAACATCCTGTTTTGGCAGAAATGGTATGGTTTTTATATATTCTCATTAGTTTTTACTTTAACATTAGGAGAGATCCAGGAAGTACATTGAAAAAATAAAAACTGCGTTTGGCGAAAATAAACGTAATTCCTATTTAATTTATAACTAACTTCGCCAAATAGCTAAAACAAAAGTGGATGTACCTGCAGCCGGCCGTTTTATCAAACATAGTTTAGCTCCTAATACTCGCGAAGATAAAAAGCGAGGTAATAGTATTTTTTAAACTTGTTTCTTACCTTTGTTTTTAGCTAGAAACTGAGCTCTTATCTAGTTTTTAGACACAATAACTAGATTTGTATTTGCTTGTATAATGAATTTTGATGTACTACTCAAAAGCACTAGTTTAAATGCCTTGCTTTTTTGAAACAACATTTCCTATAACGTATATTATTACTCCGAGGGACTTTATACTTTCTGTACGCCTATATTAAGATTGTGTGCCGGCTTTAACACACAATATTCTTCACATAACATTTAAACTCTTCAATCTTTTCTTAATGCTTTAAGGTTTTTGCAAATAGAGCTTTACTTTAACTTTACAATACATAGTTAAATAATTCTTGTTTTTGCTTCACTGAAGTTCTAATTGAACAAAAATGAGATGGTTATTCTTTTTCACAACCAAAAACTTTACTATTTTAGTTTTTTAGCTTTAACAATTAGAGACCACGTGCATTTATAGTAATTTTTTTGAAGAGGCTTGCTTAAATCCTTTTCTTTTTTAAAAATTAGAGCAAAAATATTGTGGACTAGGAGTTTGCATTGCAAAAATTTTATATATAAGCTCAGTTTTAAAGTAACATCATATTAGTACTTTAACTTATACTTTTGTGACGAATTGACATAAATTGCATTCTAGCTTGGTAATTTTTTTCTATAGCTGTAATTTGGTAATTAAAAACAAACGAACAAAGCCTTTTAGCACAAGCTAAAGTATTATGCTTTTGCAAAGCTAAAAACAATCTAAATTTCTGTTCAAGTTTGTACCCGGATTCGAAATGAGTAAAAAAGTTGCTGAACGTTAGCTTTAGAAAATATTATAGTCATTTTATTAGACATCCAGCTATTTTTGTTAGTCAATCATTTTGTATATGCTTAAGTCTATTGTACTTTAAATTTTAACACTATCAAAGGATTTAGAGCCTAATGATTTCTGTGGTTTGCATAAATTAAATACCTCTCGAGGCTAGTTGGTTTAAAGCAAACATACCATACCGAAAGCCTTTGTATAAGTCATAATAAAGTATCTTTTTCTTTTTGTATAGTCAAGAAACAGGTTATCTTAAAAATCAAACTTGGATTTACTTGCCGTTATACTATTGAAGCTAAACCTTACATCTCTTTAGAACTAGATCCCTACTTAAAGGGGAGAAGCATTAATTTTGTAACTTTTATAGTTTACTAGCTGTACCCGGCCACGCTTTGCTGTGGCTCAGTCTGGTTAAATGGAAAAGAAAGATAATAGAAAGCACATGTTTCTAATATGTTTAATTTCATAATACTTATGGGGATACAATATTTTTTGTTGTTCTATTGTCTGTGCAGATATAGAGATTGTCTGGTTTGCCGAATCTAGGTTTTGCAACATATAATTGTCCATGTGAGAAGTAATCCGAGTCTAGATCTAAACCACATAATTCTAAAGATTGGCCCTGAGCTTTGTTTAGTATGATTGCAAATGCAATCAAATTGGGAATTATAATCTCTTAAATTGAAATGGCATATCCATTGGAATCATAGGAATGCGAGGATGAGGATATCTTCACCTTTGAAAGGTCCTGTCAAGATAGTTGCTTCTACAATGTTGCTCATTAATTTTTTACTGCAAGCCGCATGCTGTTGCAAAGCTTTGGCTGGTTGATATTTTGCATCATGATAATTGGCACGCCAATTTTCAATCGCAGTACGTGCGGTGGCATTCCTGGCAGATCAAGTGAATTCAAAAATTCTGTTGGATAATCAACCGCTCCATCTGCTTCCACAACAGTGTCAACGGACTTATATGTGACTGCCACACCTTGAATGTTAGACTGAATGCTATTGTTAAGTTCATAGACATCTTTGTTCTTGGTAGCAAGAATAGCTCGTTCACTCAGCCAATTGTGATTCTTATAATTGGTTTGAATATTGTGAAATACTTTTTAACTAATTCTACTTTTGACATCACTAGATTACAGAAGTTATGAGGCAATGAAATTTGTCTTGAGGTCAGATCAACTGGCACCTTTCCATTCCCAATTTCCAGCAATTGATGTGAAAATATCTCAGCTGATCGATTGGTTTGCGCTGGGCATGTACATTTCTAGTTAATTTCAACATCTTTACATGTTGCCACAAAGTAGAGTATTTCAGGCAAGCATTTATTTTGTCCGCTGGTGTCAATTGAGGAATTACAGGTAATGTTTGCCTGAAATCTCCTGCAAGCAATACTAATGCATTCCCAAACGGTCTGATGTTTCCACGCAAATTTTGCAATGATCAATCAAGAGCCTTAAGCTTTTTGTATGCCACTGTGCATTCATCTCAATAAGTTTACATTTTTGAAATACTTTTCCCATGCTGGATGCTTTGGAAATATTGCATGTGGTAGTTTCAATGAATTGCGTGTTCAAAAGCAATTTTAAAGTGGAATGAGCAGTTCTTCCACTTGGTAGTAATGTTGCAGCTATTCCGGATGACGCAAGAGCTAAGACTATATCATTTTATGATAGAATTACTGCCAGAATCAATCTAATTAGGAACATTTTACCAGTTCCTCTTGGTGCAGCTAAGAAGATTTCATCAACCCCGTTATTGACAGTTTGTACTATTTGATTTTAAATGCCTTTTTGCTCAACTGTTAACTTAAGAATATTTGATTGTACATATGACAAAAGATCACCCATGTTGTAAGTTTGTTCACAACGCAATTCTATGTAAAACAAAGCAGCAGCAGATTGATTCAGTGATGGCATTCCAAATTGATCGAGAACTTTTTTGATTTCTAAGCATAAATCTTCAATCATCAACACTTCATTGTAGATTTTGACTGTGAAATCTATGTTCATATTAAAATTTTTCTTGTGTATTCAAAGGAAAATATCTTCAGCCATGTGCAATTTATATTTCTCTATAACTCTGTTGGAGCAATAGGTTAGCAGTTGGTCAATATAATTGTAAACAATGCACAAATTTGATTTGGATGTGACATGTTGCATATATCATTAATGCATATATCCCAATATCGGTTGTTCTCCAATAAATTCAGAGCTTGACACGCGCTGCAGAAAGTGGCATGTGTAATGGCATAGACAATTCTCAATTTCTGGAAAGATATTGGATTGGAAACATTTGCCAACAGCATGCAAAAAAGAAGCATTCAACTTGATAGGGATGCACAGTGTACAGTCTGCATATTGCAGTTTTTTTAAATATTCTAGGTTGTCTAGCAACTCGCTTGCCTCATCTGCATCATTCAAATAATTTTCTACTTGCATTCCATGTGTGATACATAGGCACTTCCAAATACAGCAGTGTTTTCACAAGTGTGCCATTTTAATAATGTGAAGTAATCAGTTGATGTTGTAGCTGGTAGATTCAGGGCTATTTGTTACATATTTGCGGCTGTGAATTAAACATGTACCCCATTTTCTAGATGTACTGCTAAGTGAACAACCACTGGACTTCATTCAGTATGGGAAATGAAAGAATTTGCCATATAACTTCATTGCTGCTTGTGTATTTTACAGCCTGATATGGTGCAATTTCATCAATATGTATGACCACATTCCTATCACTTCTTTCTGGTTGTATGCCAAAAACTGTCATGTCTTTGCCTTTATGCATGTACTTACAAATATATTTGACCAATTTAACAGTTACAGTATTCCACATTTTTGTGCACTTTATATGTTTTTGATAACAAAGGTGAATATGGAACAACCCACTGGTTGTCTAATTTGATGTCATCAATTTGCATTTGTATGGTTGCTAATTTACTATCAGCTTTTGCTGATCTTCTATATAAGGGATATCCATTGTTTTCTGTAACTGTGTTAGAAACTAAGGCTTGAGGATATTGCTTAGAGCATTTTCTGTCTATCATATATGATGATTTTGGATTTAGTGTACCACAAGGTCCATGTATCAAATTTTTTGCCACAATTTTATGCAGTCCCTATTGATGCCAGCATTAGGTATTTCAGCAAATATTACATTGTCAATTTTGTTTGTAGTGATTTTGTTATAGATCCAGATTAGTATATGTGCATGTGGCAATCTTCTCCTTTGCTATTCCACTGAGTACATCCAGCAGCGCACAGACCCAAACACTTCATGTTTTACCATAAAATCCACCAGCAATTTCAGCTTCTGTCTGAAAACATGTGCTGTGATATTGTGCCTATCTACTGGCAATTGCCCAGGAAAGTAAAAGCTGTTGTGTATTGGCCCAAGCTGGATTATAAATGTATGTAATGAATAGGTCTGGATGCCCATAGTGCTGAACATACTCAATTGCATCTTGAGCATACTCATGCATATGATGTGAACTGCCTGTATATGAAGATGGCAAAATTGCTAGTCTTTCAACATTAGTTGTATTACTATCATTTACAATTACATCTTGCAAATGAACATATTCTTTAAAGCAAAGCTTGGTCTGATTCAAATGTACATTTATCAAGTATTCTGTTTCAATTTTTGCATACATATCTATGATGTATTGGTGAAACAACTGATGGCATTTCAAAAAGTGATTGTCTTTATTCTCTCAAATCACTAATTGGTATGAATAATAGTTCATTGCGCTGCATTTCTATTTGTTTCTTCGCCACTGACTGAATTTATCATCTTGATGTTGAAGTGATATCCATTGGCACCATCCCAAAAAAAGGATTAGATATTGAAAGTATTGTAGCATCAATGAGTTTCTGCAACTTTTATCAATTGATCATTTCTTCAATGAAGAATAATATCTCTAGATTGGAATTAATCTCCAACTATAACAATTGCCACTACATCCATAGTTGGAGAATTGAATCTTTGCACATGTTCTCCAGCAAGCGTTTTATCAGCATGAATAACATCTTATGTGTATCAGATAGCATCATGTCAATTTCTGTTTTGACAAATGCACTAATTTTTTTCATGAATAAGCTCTTGCAGTTTGGAAACAGTAGACCTTTTTAGGCCAGTAGAAATCTGCAGCATACATTCAATTCATCATTGCCATCACCAATGAAATACATTTTAGGAATTTATGTTGACCAACTGATAATGAAAGCAGAGATCTGACTTAATGATAAATTTGTCCTTTCACTTTAAAAGTTGGCATGAATTGAGCTGTTACAATTTATGCACTAAATAATGTCACCTGGAAGCGTGAGTTATATTTTCTGGTGTTAGATAGGAAATGCTTTGATTCAGCAGTATATCTGGCAAGCAAAGTTTTTATTGGCTCTGGCTGTAAAGTGCAGAATAACCCAAGTTTCTGAATGTTGCATTGGTAAACTAACCGCATGCCCAAAAGAGAGTTGCCTTGATATAATGGCGATCTAGGTAAATTACCAATTTAAAGGAATAGCTTTTAATCTGAATACAGTTGGAAAAACTCAGTATTGCTCTGGAAATCCGGTGTCCCACTTGGCTAAGGTATGGGGGCCAATCCAATTTTATCACCTTTAGGGTCTTAAAAGTAACCTACATACTGCTTAGTGACCCCAAGGCATCAGAACAAGTTCCTTCATTAGTCACACTAATAAATAAAACTAACTTCTTTGTGAATATAGAATATTCAAGCAAGTAGGTAGATTTTTATCAATAGCGCAATGTGGGTTGTATCCATTTATCACTCCAAACTGGGATTTGGACGCTGCTACCTGCAGGTTATATAACAAACCTCAAAGTTTTTATATATTAAATTATTTAGGTGTGGAAGCCCTTTTGATCCCAGCAACGAAGACTGGCCAGAAACTAAATCAAATTTGAAAAAACTAACTAGAAATTAATGATTGACTCAATTTCTTTTTTTAGCTCCAGTGGTGCCTAACCCAAAATGGGGATCCGCCATGCATCTCTATTTACAAATGGGCCAAACAAAGGGATTATCAGAAATAAAAAAATCCTTATATGGCACCTCAGCTAACAGCCTAAAAAGCTATATCAGAAAGTGAGGAAGCTTTAAGGAAACTTTTGTCTGGTGCTATCTTTAGCTGTCAGACCATGGCAGACAGCATTGGGGTGGGAGCATAATTAACATGGGGCATAAGGGGGTATAATTGTGGGTTTCTTTGTTTATGAGGCCAGTGGTATCCATTGCCTCAAAGGATTGAGCAAGTTGATGCTCAGCAAAAGTGATGAGAGCTGGCACGCAAGTGAAAGACTTGATGCACTGGCAGGTTCTGTGATAATTAGGGTTAAACAGAGAAGTTTTTGCCTCATCGATGCAAATGCAGCTCATACCAAAAGCAAGATCCTCAATTTCATATTTTGCATCTTTCTCAAAATTATGGGGAAAATTGGGGATAGGAATACCCTCAACAAGGGGTTCCATCGCCCCATGAAGTTGCTGGCAAAGTAGATGTTGGCAGGGGAAGCTGCAGCCTCAACTGCCATTTTGTTGATATTTTTATAATTTGGAAAACTGTTTTGAGGGTGAAAACAGTGGGGACACAAACTGGGAGGGTCAACAAAGAACTACTTCAAAGAAAAATCCAGTTATACATGGTACAGCAGTTCGTCCTCATCAATTTTTTAAGACCCTTGAATGTATTATATTCAGACAGCACTGGGCCAGCCACCAGAATTGGGGCAGTGGCCAACGCTGATTGGCCATGTGCAGTTGACCGCAACAGCTCAGCTGAAACTGGTTCGGCCATTGACTCAGGATTCTGTAATCTGGTCAAATTTTGATTAAAATTTTTAAATTTAAATTTTAATTTGCTGCCACTTTTTTAGCAGTGCCAAATTGCCCCAAGGTTGGGGGCGGGAGGATTGGGCTTCATAAAAAAATTGGGGCGAAATGGCTTTGGGCCCAACGCCCAAGAGAGGAGTGGCAGAAGTGGTGGAAGCGGAAACTGTAGTTAACTTGCACTTTGAGTGGCCAATATCAAAGCACAAGGGGCAAATGGTGCGGCTGTTTTCAATGTGCACTCATAATGGGTGATCAGGTGTGGATCTGATCACAGTGCAGGGGGAATTGCAAGATGGCTATCACGATGAAATTGGCAGATCATCACAAAGGCGTGAGGCCCTGCCAGATGATATGCCCCATTTGGAACCACAAACTGCAAAATGTGGTCTGCGCCTTAACTGGCTAAAACCTCCATGAGCTTGTGGCAGAGGCGTTCAGAGGAGAGATGATAGGGGACCTGCAAACTAGACCACCAAAGCGGCCTCATCTGGGTGCTGGTTTAAAATGGTGGGAATGGGAATTTCTTAAAAATGATTTTCAGCTTGGCTGCTGCTGCATCAGCTTCTTAACAGAAGCCAAGATCAAAGTGCCCCTTAAAGGGGCGAAAATCAATAAAGCTAGCAGGGTTAAAAACTGCATAGGCCATCTCAATGATGGCTATGCTCGCATATGGAAAGAGATTCTCATATTTAACCCAGAGGCTGAAACGCAAAATGCTCCATGGGAGCACCAAAGGGCTTTAGAGCA
Source organism: Massospora cicadina (assembly GCA_022478985.1). Classification (NCBI taxonomy): domain Eukaryota; kingdom Fungi; phylum Entomophthoromycota; class Entomophthoromycetes; order Entomophthorales; family Entomophthoraceae; genus Massospora; species Massospora cicadina. Next base: position 24,686 of record JAKSZP010008271.1, read on the forward strand.
CCACCTAAGATCTTGCAAGGTGGTGGGTCAAGTCCCAAGGGGGACATAACGCCTGGTAGCGTTGGGAGGGCTAGCAGAGCCAGCCTGGGTGCACTTTCGGTGGTGGCCAAAAGATGCCAGATGGCGGTGCACCACCACCCCAAGCTGGGGCAGCAGGCTTTGATTGCATTGACATTGGTAAGTTTTGGCTCAATTGAGTGGTTGCTTTTTTATATTTTCTTTTAAAATCTGAATTTGGCTTTGATTTAGTTATCAAAGTGAAAGAAGGATTTATGATTGACTCAATTTCTAAAATTTATTTATTTGAGGCAAGCTGACCAGTCAATTTCTAAAATTTATAAATTTAAATTTAAAATCTGCCATTCAACCATTGCATGAGATGGTTTTTATATGGTTCTGGCAATTAGGTAATCATCTCACGCAAAACCAATTGTTACATTACCCCTCACTAAAGGGAAAGACCCATTGGCTCTCCCTGTGCGGATGCAACTCACAGCCCTGCATATGATAGCTAGCCTTTTAAATTGGGAGGCAGGAAAATACTATTTAATATTAAGGGGTCACAGAAAGCATCAACGCTTCCCCTGGAGATCTCCTGGCAGGTTCAAAAGGCCTCAACCGCCAGCAGTCTAAATAGCATCCCCCAACCTTCCCCTACCCCAATGGAGGAATACAAAAATGGTGGAATAAGTGCAGGGTTGGGTATGCTTGGGACAATAGCCTTCCCGCTATCTTAACAAAATTGAGTTTGTAGTAATGTAATGCGTGGAATAACCCAAGTTTACAAACGTTGCGTTGGTAAATTAACCATGTGCCAAAAAGAAAGTTGCCTCAATCTAATGGCGATCAAGTGATTTACAATTTAAAGGAATAGCTTTCACTCTGAATACAGTTGAAAAACTCAGCATTGCTCTGGAAACTCCGGTGTCCCACTTGGCTGAGCTATGGGTGCAATACAATCTCATCACCTTTGGGGTCTCTGGAGTAATCTACATACTACTTGGTAACCCAAGGCATCAGAAAAGGTTCCTATATTAATCACACTAATAAATAAAACTAACTTCTTTGTGAATATAGAATATTCAAGCAATTAGGTAGATTTTTATTGGTAGCGCAATGTGAGGTGTATCCATTTAAAACTTTATCTGGTATTTGGACGCTGCTAACTGCAGGTTAAAAAATAAACCTTAAAGTTGAATTTATTAAAATTTAGGCGTGGAAGCCCTTTAATCCCAGAATCAACAGCTGGCCAGAAACTAAATCAAATTTGAATAAATTTAACTTAAAAATTAACAACTGCCTCAATTTTAAAATTAAAAATTGGAATTGAAAATCTATCATGCAACCATCATGAGAGATGGAATTCCCTATAGTTCTGGCAATTAGGAAATCAATTCACATTAACCCAATCGTTACACTGGCAGTTCTCCAAGTTGAGGCATTTTTTTCTGGCAATGCAAAACATTCTTTTTAGTTCACCATTAAATTTCAGAGCCTTGTAATGAGGACACATTTCTGTCATAGTGCCAATGAGAACATGTCACTCAAAATATAATCATCAGCTGAGCTGTAATGGAATGCAAGGCAATTGTATTTGCATGTTTGCTGAGCACAGAGGCATGTTTGATGCTGATATGTTGTTTCTCTTTACCGTCTTTCAGCCACAATCAAACTGTCATGTTTATTCTTTTGAGAATCAAGCAGATCTGAAGCTGCAGAATGCAATTGCCATGATTGCAACTGTGCATCCTCATATCTGGCTGCATGTCACTCTGCTGCTTCCTCATCATGTATTTGAGCCATTCTTTCTCTGTTTTGCTCATTTGCAGATGCTCATTTGTTGAGATTTTTGCCCATATTCCCAGCCTGCTAAATTACCTGGTATTGCTAGGGGAAAATTCCCTAAGGCGAAGTGAATTGGAAATTGGTTGGCCTAAGTTTTGGAGGAACTACACTTGGGGGATTTTGGGATATTCGCCTGGTTGTATCCATTGGGATCAATATGGATGAATACTTAAGATCTCATCGGGCGGAGTTGCCAACAAAATAGGGGCATCTGATAGTGATTAACTTTCAGGTGTACTGATCAGGATTGGTCAGGTTTCATCAATGACTGATTGGAAATGAATAGTAAGTTGCGAGGCAAGTGATGTCACCTGCAACTAGCAAATTGATCAGTTGGTGAGTAACCTGCCATAATGGGTAATAAGTCCCATTACCTAATCAGGTCGCTAGCCAATTATGGTTGGTTTTCTTGGATCAAGAGGAAAACGTTAGGGACACATTTTCTGACTCTTTCCATTTGAGGTCTCGAGGATGTCCAATGATGGAATCCTAGCCAGGATGGGAAAGACCATTACTTGCTGAGATGAGGATGGGAGATTCAATGGCAAAAGCTGCCGTTTCATTCAAGAGGTGTCAACTGAGGGTTATACAGCTGAATTCCCCACTATATAATTCCCTAGGATTACTATAATAAATAATTAGTTTTTACAGTACTTCACAGAGTTTGGAGTTTACAGTGATATTATCAATTTAGTGTATATTTAGACTATCAGCTTTTATTGTGTTGATCTATTTTAAGGATATTATTGCAGAGGGCAATAATTGGAAGACACTCAGAGAGAAGAGTAAAAATCTGAGCGGGGATCTAGAGAAGAAGGAACTACAATCAGGGATAGCTGTTGACTGTGTGTTGGGCTGAAAGAGACTGTCACTGGGGTATCACACCGAAGATTGGGTGGACAAGAGCATAGGGAACAAATCCCTACAAGTACAGCTTCACAAGTATTTAATTAGGGATTTTGGCCAAGCTTTCTGCCAAAATATAATTCATACTCAACTATGGATATTAGTCTCCATACTATTATCAATTAATAATACATTCTATACAACGCGATGAAGTGCACAAGGAAATTGAACCTGTGTAGTAAAAAATGCTACTGGGTTGCTTGCCAATAACAACAAGAGTAAATTTTTACAAGTTGGTGTTCACTACAGGAGTAGTTGTGTGAAGAATCTCAAATAATATCGTACAAAGAAGAGCTATGCAAAATGTGGACTGAGATAGCCACTGTAAACCAGAATGCCTTAAACTCAGTGGACCATCAGGAGTTCGCAGCCTTGAAAGAATGAGTCGCCAAGGTGGAGGAAGGTTTAGAGAATGTAGACAGCTTTGGGAACGAGTTACTCAACAAAGTAAACTCCTTGAAGAAGAAAGAAGGAGACCTTGTTTGAGAGGTCCTATATCTGAAAATGGAGTGAGAAGTGGATCACAGTTTTTTAAGAAATTTTGGTGCAGATATCAAAAGATTAATCAAACAAGTGGAGAAACTTAAAGCTCACAGATGTGCTTGTAAGCCCAATATGGCAAGTGATGCTGAAGAAAGAAGTCCTCACATGATACTTGGGAAGACAAATACCCCAAGGAACATGCCACCCACTTTTAATGCCATTTTGTAGATGATGCCCAAAGTTACTCCGAAAGTTAGCCAAGTAGCTGAACCAAGAGAATCAGCCAGAAATAACTCGGAGGAATTTAGGGCAACACCAAAATTGCCAACGTTCCATCAGGATAATGCCCCAGCGTTTTTCTGACTGTTTGACATGACCATGAATGGCTATGGGGATCATCAAAAGGCGTTGACGGTCATGAATTGCCTAGACACCAACTGTCAAAACTTAGTGTTACCTCACCTGGAGGGGGACAGCTGGTCATATGCAGAGGAAAAGGTGGCCATCATGAAGGAGTTCAGGAGTCTGACATGCATGTCGAAATTCAAGCAAGAATTTATGAGAATCCAGTTCCATAAAGATGAGTCTCTTGCTAGCTTTGCGGATCAGTTTTACCAGGAGTCATAGATCCTGACTGGAGCAAAAGTATTGGATGACTTTGATGATAGAATCGCTTTGTAAGCGGCCCTTTGGCCCTATCATGATTTACATCATATGATGTCTTCCATGTTCATGATGGAAATAACTAACTCATAAATTGTAGATAACTTGAAGATTTTGGGAGCGACATTTGATGCCCCAAATAAAAGCTTCAAGTCCAATCCAGTACAAAATCCAAACCTCACAAAGGGAAATGAAGGAGCTAAAGAGGCTACCAATTGAACTGTGACGGGAAATAAGCCCAAAGGATTTAGATGGTTAAACAAGAAGGATAAGATCTGCTATCAGTGTGGCGGGAAAGGACATTTTGCATACACTGTAAAAAGCTGAAGGATCAGATTAGCGTGGTCCAGGCCAAGGAGACAGCAGCCATCAAGGATTTGGGAAAAGGACCTGCAGCCTAGACAAGGAACAGTCTAGAGCTGTGGAGAAACCTGTTCCTCCTGACATTATGAATGAAGAAATTGATATTAGCGATCTGTTTGTAGACAACAAGAAGGATCAGCGGTATCAAGTGGTCAATATAGATGTGAATGCCATGACCAGAGCTGGGGCAAAAAGAATCGACCCCAAGATAATCAAGGAAGTTGCCCAGCCATATGCCTGACAACTGGCGGACAAGATTCAAACCGCTAAGAATCCTGAAGAGTTATCTGACATCCGTTTAGATGAAGCTAATCTGTCTTCCCCCTCAGTGTGATAAAGGAATCATTCCCTGAATTATCAGCGCAAATTATTCACACCCTAGATTTGACTAATAACGCCACCATTTACTCAGTAAACACTATATTACAATACTCCAAGTGTACATATATATATATATATATACAAGTGAATTGAGTGAGGGTGAGGGCAAATTGTCAACAGCGGAGCACCCATCAATATTGTCTCAACAAAGCTGGTAAAGAGGATGAAGATCTCACTGAACTTGGAACACAAGAGAGAATATGGGACAGCTGGGCTGAACACCACCATTTCCTGTGGAGCATATAGTACGCTGCCAATACTATTTAGGTCATTGGTGGTATCTGCACCAGCAATAGTTTTAGCAAACCAAAACTACAACATTCTGATCAGAACGGAGTTTCTATGGAAATAAAGAGTTAAATGTAACTTTGAGGATAATACGTTGACCATCTTGGGTCAGACGTTACCATTGGTATATCAGAAGGATGGTGAAGCTCCATTTAATCAGAAAAACAACTTCATTTATCTAATATATAATGATGGCATTGTCCCAATTTTATACCAATTAGTTGGTAGGAAGCGACGCAAAATGCCAGCGGAAATCCTAGAGAACCGGTGAATTCCACTAAGGATCAAGAATGAGAGGACCATACCAGCCGGATTGCAGATGATAGTCAACAGAGGGTTGACATTAGAGATTCCTGAGCTGTTGTATGGGGAAGTCAGAAGCCCCTGGAAGAAGTCCAGAGTGGAGCCATGGGTGGCTCCTAAGATAATAATGCCAGGCCATGGAGAAATTTGAGTTCTCTTGGAGAATTTGAGTGAAAAAACCAATGAAGTTCAAGAGGAATCAGATCATTGTGTTTATTCATCTGATCCTGATGGCTGAATTGAGATGATTCCACAATTTTGGGTCTCTTGATGAAATGGGATTACTGGCTGGGGTATCTAAAAGCATCAACCTATTGGTTGATTGAGAGCAGCCCGCTGATCTGCTGGAAGGGCAGAAGGAGGAGGTGCTTGAATTATTCAAGAAATATTGGGAAGTGTTTTCCCAGGACTCCTTTGATGAGTTACACCAGTATTTGATAGATTCATCAATTCTGAAATATCCAAATTTTGATCAGGAGTTTATTATTCAAACCAATGCTTCACTGATGGCGATTGGCGCTGTACTGAGCCAAATAGACGAACTTTGGGATGAACATTTGGTGGCATATGTGAGCTGGACACTCTCAGCCGCTGAGAGGAACTACACCATGACTGAGTGGGAATGCCTTGCAGTCATATACAAATGAAAGCAGTTTTGGGTGTACATCCATGGAACGCACTTTAAGGTGGTAACGGACTACTCTTCACTGCATTGGCTGCACAATCTAAGGGAGCTGGAAGGACGACTGGCCTGATGGGCACTTAAGCTCCAGGCTTATGATTATGAGATAATCCACAAGTGGGGGCTTCTCACCAGAATGTGGATGGCTTATTGCAGTTGCCAATGGTCCAGATGGTATACCTGCAGGCGGATGAGCTATTCCAGAGAATAGTCAAAGGAAAAATTGGGGATGAGCCCTAAGAAATCCAAGGAGCGCTTTGAAAAACAATGGAAAACACTGGGAATATGGATGGACAAGTATTCAAGATGATCAATAGGAAGCAGTTATTATTCCTGAAACCGTAAGAAAGAGCAGCGATAGTACAAGCAGCTCACAAGGTTTTTGGGCATGGAGGCCTGAGAAAAACAACTTATCATATTTGCCAGTATTATTACTGGAAATCAATCAACTACGATATTGTGGATTATATAGCTTGTTGCGTGGAGTGCCAGCTGCACAAGCCACATAAGAATACAACTGGATACTTATTGGTCTGCCCTGGATTTTCCTGGCACACAATGTCCATTGATGTGATGGGACCGCTGATGAGCACATGGGGAGTCAAGTACATTATAGTTGCCATTGACCATCTGATGAGATGAATTGAGATAAAGGCCCTAACCAGAGTAGACGCTACCAGTATTGCGAGGTTCATCCTGGATCAAGTAGTATATTGGCATGGATGTCCATGGGTCCTGCTTAGCAACAATGGGACCAACTTCACATCTCACGCGATCCCGAGGTTAAATGAAATAATGGGGATCTGAGGAGTCATGTCAGTACCATACCAGATGGAGATGAACGGACTGGTAGAACAGGTCAGTGGAATGCTGGCCGCGATGCTGAGGAAGCTAGATGCAGGGAGAACTTTTGCATGGGGAGCATACCTGAGTTTGGTGATGTTCGCCTACAAAATTAGTCATTATACAGCAATGGGAAAGATGCCATATAAATTGTTATATGGAAGAAAGGCTACGTTGCCACCAATTTTATATTTGGTGGTGAAACCTACATTGGGGATGAGTACAAAGCAATACCTGAACTGACTGATGAGTATCCTGATCAATATGCAATTGCAAGTATTCAATACAACCTTGAAGAAAAGGGTACAAGCGAAATTGACGGATGACAAGAACTGATTGGCCTTAGAAGATATCAAATAGGGGAAAGAGTTGCCTATTGCAATACACATGGTTTCAAACAAAGAAACAAATTAAATGCGTTGTGGTTGGGTCCATTCAAAGTAATCGCCAAGATGGCAACTGATGCTTACTCCATCAAGAATCTCTTAGATGGAAGAGTTGTGAATTGAGTCCACACTAAGTATCTAAAGCATTGGATCAAAGAAAAATATAAATGAGTTCTGAAGGACCAATGAACCATTAAGTTGCTCATGTCCGGATGATTAAATCAAGTCCAAAAAAAGAACCTCTGAACCAATATAGATGGGTAAGTCTGAAAAAAGGACCTCTGAACCATAGAAAACTGGAAGATTTAAGTACCTTAGAACCCAGTTTGGGGGAAAAAGATGGACCTCTGAACCAAAATAAGGTCAAGTCCCATAGTAAAAAAGAAGAAAAAAGATAAAAATTGATAAAAGATATAGGAAAAAAGATTATAAACCGCATAGATAAAAAACGCTGATATATTTTTTAATTTTAATTTTTATTGATTGTCCTCAGTATGGGGATGATTTTGCCTATGTCACCTCTTGGGGGAGGGGGATGGATTGTGGTAGGAATGAACAGCCTGCCGAAATTGATATGTGATCAGATGCTAGCAAGGGCGAGACCTAAATGAAACCACATTCATTGAGTGGACGCCAAGCCCTGAGAGAAAGCGACTAGGGGAAGGGAAATTGAGATGTCAGAGGAAGCCAATTTCAACTCCCCTGAGTGGGGAGGAAAGCAACAGTATAAAAAGAGGCAATTAGTGAATAACCTCAAGTAATCCTGATATGGCACTGGAGCCAGAAAATTAGTCCTGAGCGCCTGCCAATGGGCTTCATCAAGGACACTGAACATGTGGGTCAGCAACAAAGAAGGGATGCTTGATGGGGTTGCTGAATCGTGCCCCCTATCAATGCCATCAGCGGAAGATACCAATGGGAAGCACCAGAGAAGAGATAGTTGTGCATAGAGCAGATTGCATCCTGCAAGTGGTGACTACAGGCTTCTCAGAAGCTAAAGCTGAATGAATGGTGGAACTCAGGTGAGGCTAAAAGCTTCGTGGACCAACTTTTAAGAACTTGGCCAGAAAAGCGAAGAGCATATGCGGTGGTATCCCAATCCAGGATGTTATTCAGATCAGAGGGACTCAGCACTAAAGTCAAAGCCTCAGTGACTTGGGCCCAGAGTTCAGCGTAGGGAAGCTCAAAGTGAACAATGTTACCAGTTGAGAGCTCGGAGACCAGAACAACAGGCTTGTGATATTGACCAAGTCAGATGAGGAACTCAGGGAGCAGGTTAACCCAGCAAGAAATGAACGATCCAGAGCAACTGGAATAATCTCCAGATGATCTATGATTATGTTCAGAGCATCAGCGAAAGGAGCCAAATCCAGGAGAGTTTCAAAGTCCAACTCTGGAATCATGGCAGAGGAAGAGTCAGCTGAGAGTTGTTCAAAATGATAGCCAGCCTGGATTTAAAGGGATTAGTTACTGTTTCCAGTAATTTGATGGAAGGACTAGCCACTTGCGCCAGACTAGACATATGAGTCCTGGAAGGACCATAAAAGAGATTCCGCTGAGCATCCTGACTCATCTGCTTGAAGAGACGGAGGTCTGAATTAGACAAGCTATTTAGGAGCTGCTGGAAACATAACTTGGAATTTGACATATAAGCTGGACAAGAGGGGGGATAATGGACTTATATAGAAGTTGACATTATGCACTCTACAATCCAGTAAGCTCCAATTTCGAAGAAATTAATCTCAAAATTAATGAGAAAAGCTCTCCAATGGAAGAATTAGGAATGAATTAAGCCAAGAGGTTATGAAAGAAATAACAAGGGCAAATAAAAAATAAGTATTATTAATTAAGCTGTGAAATGAACAATGAAGGTAAGGGTCTACTGTCTAGGATGAGGAGAAAATCAGGAAATCAAGGATGCTGGACCAAGAATCCTGAATATGACAGCGGGCCATATATCCTGATGAGGGGAAAAAAGGATCCCAGGACTAATATTGCCACAAGTAAATTGATCAGCCTGGCATGACAGCAGGTCATGGGGAACACGCTCTTAAAAGGCGCTAGTGAGGAGGAAGAGGAAGAACGCCATAAAAAAAGTCATCCCAAGCAGCGTTGAGTTTTGATGTGTGTATTCTGCTTGAACCAATGAAGTATTTGACCAGGTGTCAGAAGCAGTGTTCTCAAGCCCCGATCCTTTTCTCGCTGGAAATCTAGGCAAGAGGGGGATGTGTTGGGATTTTTGACCATATTTCCAGCCTGCTAGATTACCTGGTATCTCTAGGGAAAATTCACTGAGGCGAATTGAATTGGGAATTGGCTGGCCCAAGTTTTGGAGGAACTACGTTAAGGGATTTTGGGATATTTGCCTGGTTATATCTGTCAGAGATCAATATGGATGAATACTTAAGATCTCATCGGGCGGAGTTGCTGACAAAATAAGGACATCTAATAGTGATTAACTATCAGGTGTAACAATTGGGATCAGTCAGGTTTCATAACCAACTGATTGGTAATGAATAGTAAGTTGCAAGGCGAGTGATGCTTCCTGCAACTAGAAAATCAATCAGTTGGTGAGTGACCTGCCATAATGGGTATTAAGTCCCATTACCTAAGCAGGTCGCTAGCCAATTATGTTTGGTTCGCTTGGATTGAGAGGAAAACGTTAGGGACACATTTTCTGACTCTTTCCATTTGAGGTCTTGAGGATATCCAATGATGGAATCCTAGCCAGGATGGGGAAGACCATTACTTGCTGAGATAAGGATGGGAGATTCAATGGCAAAAGCTGCAGTTTCATTGAAGAGGTGTCAACTGAGGGTTATACATCTGAATTCCCCACTATATAATTCCCTAGGATTTACTATAATAAATAATTAGTTTTTACAGTACTTCACAGAGTTTAAGTTTACAGTAATATTATCAATTTAGTGTATAGTTAGGCTATCAGCTTTTATTGTGTTGTTCTATTTTAAGAATATTACTGCATAGGGCAATAATTGGAAGACACTCAGAGAGAAGAGTAAAAATCTGAGTGGGGATCTAGAGAAGAAGGAACCACAACTAGGGATAGCTGTTGACTGAGTGTTGGGCTGAAAGAGACTGTCACTGGGGTATCACACCGAAGATTGGGTGGACAAGAGCATAGGGAACAAATCCCTACAAGTACAGCTTCACAAGTATTTAATTAGGGATTTTGGCCATGCGTTGGGCCAAAATAAAATTCATACTAAACTATGGATATTAGTTTCCATACTATTATCAATTAATAATACATTCTATACAACGTGATGAAAAGCACAAGGAAATTGAACCTGTGTAGTAAAAAATGCTACTGGGTTGCTTGCCAATAACAACAAGAGTAAATTTTTATAACATTCTTTCTAAGTTTAGTTTGCAAAAAAATCATCACACTGCTTCCGCCTGCAAGCATGATGACCTAAGTTTGATCTTCTGTGAGGCATTACTTATTTTAATTTATTGCGGGGAAGGCAGACCATGGGACGGACACTTCCAAATATGACTCAGGAAAGACAAACTTAGTACCAGGGGAGGCACCCCAGAGAAGCGATGCTATCTCCTGTTGTCAGCGGGAACGCCACTTATGGGGAGGGGGAGGGAACGTGTGAAGGGGCCGTAGTCACTATTGAGCACGTGTGGAGGAAGGGGTCTGATTTGATGAACCAAACTGGGAACCAGGAGGAGATCAGCTGTTGCCGACGCGGTGAGAGGTATCCAAATATACGCCTGAAAGTGGTCCACCAAATGAGACTGGAATCTGTGGACAGCTTCTGGGAGGGTGGGGGTGGAGCCTGCGATGGCATCCAAGAAAATCGTTTGGATAGTCCACATGGCGATTGCAACCACCAGAGCATGGAGGGAGGGTGGAAGGGGGAGGCCATTGATAAAGAAAACATATCTCTTGACAGACTGAAGGGATGCGTTTGATCTTGGCCCAGCCGACGTTGGACTTCGCGCCAATCACTTTAGAGGTAGGACACTTCTCCAGGCGGTGGAACAGCGTTCCATACTGGCCACAAACGATGCAGGACGAGTGTAAAGCGTAAGAGCGCTCAGCCATACGGTACACCCACCTCAGGCAGCGCCACACATGGGAACATATTTGAGGCTGCAACAGAGGATGGTGTGCGTATTTACAGATAGTTTTTTAGGTCTTAATGGAGTAAGGGATGTCCATCATGTCCAGGTAGTCCACCCTGGATAGGACATGGGGCCGTGTGGGGATCATGCCATCATGAATGGGTAGCCCCTGTACCTCTTGTGTGAACTGAGGAGAGGGGCGGCCTCTCTGGGCTGTGTGTCTGCTAATATGGATTCTCCACTCAGCGCTCCGCATGGAGAGGTGAATTCGTTTGTAGTGGGTTTTAGTCCCATGAGGACCTGTGGCCGATGGGTGTGAAGCCAGGTATTTCATCAGGGAGTGGGGGTTTGATGGATTGTTGAGGCCCAAGGCTTGGGAGAAGTTGGAGCGGGCCGCGCGGGACCAGTGTTGGGATGGGAGTGTAGGAGCAGTGATGGCCGCGATCCAGGTGCCCAGGATATTGGCAGCATGGGCTTTGAAGTCCAGCCGGCCCATGCCACCTTGATGATGAGGGCCAAATATGACCTCTAGCCGTACTTGTGGAGGGCGGCCTGACCAAAGCCATCCTTGCAGCAAAGCATACAGGGATTTGAAGAAGCTTGGGGAGAAGGGGATGGCATGGGCTCCGAACCAGACTTTGGATAGGAGCATAGAGTTGGCAAGAACAACCCTGCCAGTGAGGGTAGTAGGGTGGGCTCTGAGAGAGGCGATTCGCTTCATCACGTTGTCCAGTATATGGCACTCCATTACTGCTGACGCATATCCGCCTGCCTCCATCCACACGCCCAGATGGCGCACCGGTCCTATGGTAGGACGTGGCATGAAGGGGAGCACCAGTGGAGCGGTGTGTTTGAGTTAGTAAGGCGTGGACTTGGGCGAGCAGATGGGCCGGGTTGGGAACTACTTGCTGGGGCCCAGCAGTTCTGAAACTGACCAAGGAGGATGATTTCAGTTTTGGAGGCGTTCAGTGCCGCGTTGCTTACCCAGGAATATTCCTGGATGAGGGCTTCAAGCGCGCGTGCATCTTTGTTATTAGACACCCCCACCACGCAATCATCTGCAAATGCCATCATCTTGACTGGGGTTTGGCCTGGCACATGGACCCCAGTGAGTTGGGCATTCACATTTCGCAGTAGTGGGTCAAGGCTGAAGTTGTATAAGAGTGGGCTGAGGGGGTCCCCTTGTCGTAAGCCCCTTTGAGGGCGGACTACTTCCATTAGGAAGCCTGGGCCATGCACTGCCATTGTCACAGATTCTGTGAGCAGCATTACCCAGTTTATGAAGCGGGGGGTAGGCGGAATTGATGAAGGCAGGCCCTTAGGTATTCCCAGTTTACTCTATCGTAGGCCTTTTGTTGGTCCAAGAATACCAGTGCCCCAGAGGCTGTGGACTGACATGCATTAGCCACGGAGTGCACGTTATCCCAAATTGACCTTCTGGGGATGAAACCGAATTGTTCTGGGGAGATGGTGGCAGATGCTACAGTCCCTAAACGGTTAGCCATGATTTTTGTTAAAATTTTGGTGTCTGTGTTTGTTAGAGAAATGGGGCGCCAGTTGGCTAAGTCAAGCTTATCCCCTTTCTTGAAGAGTGTGACAGTAAAGGCCTCATGTCCGCCTGGTAGGAGGCGCATTTCCAACAGGCTTTGGTTAAGTGAGGCTAGCAGCAATGGGGATATATATTTGAAATATATTTTTGTAGAACTCATCTGGAATGCCATCTGGGCCTGGGCATTTTTGGTTTGGCACACCACAAATGGCTGTCCATAATTCATTTGGAGTAATTAAATTCATTATTTCTGGGTATCAGAAAATGGTACAGATAAGAGCTCAGTTGAGAAATTCCGCCACTTTGGCTGGCTGAATTGGTTCAGCTTGGTATAACTCAGAGTAATATTTTTTCATTTCGATTGCCACTTTGGCTGGTGTGTTCGCAATGGAATTATCCAATCTTCGCACCTGTGAGCAGGCCACGCTCTGGCATGGTGTGAAAATTTTTCTAAAGAAGTATGCGGTGCACTTGTCACCTTTAGTGATGCGTGTGGCCCTGTATTGGACACAAACCTGATGTTTGTGTTGTCTTTTGAGTGCGTTGAGGTGGGCGGCTGCCTCCGCCCACTTCTGGCCCCATGCAGGGCTGTATCCTGTGGCTGGAATGCTGGACTCCAAGTGGGCCAATTCTGCCAGAGCGTGCAAGATAACCACCGATGTGGCTCGTGAGCGCCTGGAGGAGAGATGGCGATAGTGGTGGATGGTGTCCTCTTTGAAAGTTGCCCATATGGAAATGGGGTCCGCACAAAATGGTGCAACAAACAATTTTGCCAAAGTTGCCTCTTCCACCCATGTGGAAAATCCTGGCGACACGAGCTTGGGGGGGCAGATTTTGCACCAATGTGGGGCCTTAACAACTGTGACAGGTAAGTGGTAGGTTATTGAGACCAGTCAGTGGTTGGAGAATTCCATTTTCGTTGTTTTGAAGTGGGAGATGTGGGGTTGGAATTTCGCTGGCATTAGAATAAGGTCGATGAGGTCATGGACCTTAGTTGGCCGTTGTGGATGTGGGGACGCGTCATGTTTTCGAGCAGTGGGGCATGTTGCAGCAGTGCATCCATTAACCCAAGGGTGGCTTTTAGAATGCATAGTTCTACGTGACCCTGTGGGGCATGGGGTGAGGGAGGCCACCAGTCTGTTGGTGAGGTTAGCCAACAGTTCATGTCACCAACTAGGAAAGAATCAGGGGGTAGTGGGAGGGATTTGACTGATGAGAAAAATTCCCGACGCTCGTGTGCACCGTTTGGGGCATAGATGTTGATGATTGCATGCACAACGTCAGCCCACGAGAAGGTGACGATGAGCACTTGGCCATTTAGGAATGTTTCTGAGGATGTGGATTTGAAAAAATTATTTTTCTGAATTAGCACCCCACAGTGCTTTGATCAAAAGGATAGGGATGGGAGGAGCATTGTTTTCCAAGCTTCCTCGGAACCTCATGAACAGTGGGACTCCTGGATGGCCAGGATATCCACGGGCAAATTGTGTTGTACAAAACTCAGTTTCCTAGCCCAGGTTGGGGAGGCCTTGAGTCCAGCGATATTCAACATCCCTAGAGTGAAGGTTTCCCCCATCATACCTTAGGTGCGAGGGGGTGGGCCCTTGGGCTCACCAGCCTCTTCAAGGTCCCCACAGGCTTTCACAGCAGCGTGGGTGTTAGCAGAAATGCTATCAGGGTTTTTGTTGATTTTTGCGGAAAGAGTTGCATTGGCTTTGGCCTTCACTTTTTGTTTTCCTGACGTTGGACGAATTTTTTGTGGTGCAGATGAGTTCGGTGCACTGTCAAGTGGGGCAAAATTATTTTTTCAGTTGGGATAGGTCTCAAGTCAGTTTTGACCAGAGCTTGGGTGCAGCGATTGGGTGAGATTGAATCTCCCATCAGATCCTCAGATTGAGTGGCCCGCTCGGCATGGGCTTCCCAATCTGATTGGATGTTGGATTCCTGAGTTGCTTCCACCACAAAGGTCTCCATGTCCTCCTGGCGTTGTGAGTGTGGGATGGTGGTGGTGGCCTTGGCCACTTCCTTGGCCGTGGCCCTATGGGCCTGTTTGGCCTTCTTCTGCTCCTGCGGGGAGATGGGCTTTACCAATAGGTAGCAGCCTTGTGCTCCCCATGGGAAAGCCTCCTTGGTGCTTGCAGTTGGTTCATAGTGCACCTCTCCGCTGGCCATGGCCGCCGAGGGGTGCTCTTGGAATGTGACGCCCTCCTTTATGGGGCATGCATGCGCCTTATGGCCAAACGCGTCACAGTGGGTGCAAATGGGGGGCGCGCTGTCCACAGTCACCCGGAATGGGTGGGTGGTATGCCCTGCAATATCAATAAAAGTGGAGTGCGGGATCTGGGTTAGGTCCTTTGCGATCTCCTCAGTTGGGGTCAGAACTGCAATGGCTTTGCCGGTGCACAGGTGTGGCATCAGTATGAAGCGTTGCATTTTGAAAGATTGTATTTCGCCATATATGGCAAGACCATCTTTCAGGTGTTGTTCCAAAATGTCACGTTTACCGTAGTAGACAATTAGTCAAACATGAGGAAAATTTGGTTTGATTTTGTCCATCTGGTGCATTTGGTTTCAATGACCTGTTGCCCTTTGGGGAGGTTGACCACTATGCGCACTGCTGCAGCCTCATCTGCTGCTATTTTGCTTTCAAAATCTAAGTCCAGCCAACCGCGCGACATGGAGTGAGGTGCAACATACGCCGCGGTCAGGAAAATTTTGTGTACATCTTCACAAAATTTTTCCCATAAGGCCATTTTTTGGATGTCCAGATACACACGGACTCCAAATTCCACCAACGAAAGTGGCTGGGAGTGTGGCATGTTGATGTACTGGTTGCATCGTGCTTGCCACATGAGTATCTCTGGGGAAATTGTGACCGCCAGTTTTTTGTCTATTCCGCCAGATACTCTGGGGCGTTTTCAAACGTTGGAGGCCGCGGGCCTTCCGCCTGCTCCTCTTACCTTGCTTGCCCAACTGCTCCCTGACATGGGTGCAGACTAATCTCCTCTGTGAGATTATCAAACTAGATTCAGTCTTGAATTGAATAGGTTGCAAAAGTGTCTGCAACGAGAAAGAAAAGTTTTTCTGTGAGGCATTACTTTGATTAATGAAAGCAGATTTATTGCACTAAAAAGAAGTAAGAAAGTCATAATAAAGTATATAAAGTCTCAAATCATTATTAAGAATAAAACATAAACTAAAAAAATAAAGAAAAAATAAAAAATAATTAAAAAATACCAAAAAATATAATAATTCAAATGAAGATTAAACAACACAGCTCAATTACAACATAACAAGAAATGAAATAATATAATCTACTTAAATAAATTATTCCAAATAGGTCAATTTATTGATATAATTTGAATAAAAAAGAATAAATTAGCACAATTCCACCACCAATTGCACTGAAATATAAGAAAAAACAATTTAAAAACAAAATGAAAAACAAAATGAAAACAATGAAAAAAAGAAAAAATAAACTATAATCATAAAATTAACGCTATGGTAAATGACACAGCTCAATTCCAATGCAATGTCATGAAATAATTAAGCGTGCTGTCAAGAAGCACGTTGTTTGGCATTGTGACATTTGAGGTTTTACTCTCAACATCACATTACTCTGATCTTTGATAAGACAGGTCAAGCTTGTGTGGAAGAAGGAGGGGGTGAGGGAGCAGTAGTCCTGGCTAGACCCCAGGATGGGATTGAGACTGAGGCAGGACGGCGGT
This sequence comes from Massospora cicadina, assembly GCA_022478985.1. Taxonomy (NCBI): domain Eukaryota; kingdom Fungi; phylum Entomophthoromycota; class Entomophthoromycetes; order Entomophthorales; family Entomophthoraceae; genus Massospora; species Massospora cicadina. Next base: position 41,204 of record JAKSZP010008271.1, read on the forward strand.
TAGAACTTACGTCAAGTCTGGGATGGAACCATGTGGTTTTAAAGTGGGTGAGTTCTAGGTTAAAGTTGGATTTTAATCAGAATTGGATCAGGTCCTTGGTGTGGTGGAATAGCCACCACCAAGTTCAATCTGGCCTAGAATGATAGGAGTTTGCTTACAGGATATTTCAAAAGACATAGTGTCAGGAATGATGAATGAGCCTAATCTATGCTTGCAGCAGAGAGCTATAAGGGAAGGGACCTGAGAAATGGAGGTTTTTAGTTCCGTTTTCTATTAACTTGCCTAATATATATTAATAAAGCCATTCTTAAGCCTTATCTATTTATACTAATGTCTCCCAAGGTTTATACTGGTATATTTAGTCTAATAGCGGCCATGCTTGGCCTATACCAACAGGAGGTGGACTTTGAGAGTGAGTTTGGGAAAGCATTGCCTCCATATACACCTTTCCTTGGAGTCAGGGCATGTTGCTTGGGGTAAGCATACTTGCAACTGTCCTCCAAGGGGCGTTTATCCATGGAGCCTGTAGCACACACACCAGAAGAATGGTCTCAAGAACCCTGTCCGCCATTTGGTCATTGACTAGGGTACTGATTCCCAATTTATCAGTGCTTCATTGGAAGGAGCTGGTGCGTTACAGGCATGAGCAACGTTTAGCATTGTGTGTGTTGCTTTTACATCCAACAGATGGTGCTGTTTTTCAAAAACGCATGTTTTTACCTGTCACAGGTGTGACATCTATATAATAGGCATATAAAAACATGCGCATATTTGCATGCAATATTGTGGCAAAATTTCAAAACAATTGGTAAAGAATTTCTGAGATTTAAGTTTATGAACAGATGAACATTAACATTTTTATCTATATATACTTGAGGAGTTACCCAGCGTTGCTTAAGTTTATTTATTTCCAGACAATTTGAACTGATTAATTTAGGTTTTTTATTATAAATAACACAAAACCGCTTACTCATTACAATTGAACATATCAAACTGATAATCACCAATCACTTATTCATTTCAGTTGAACCTACCAAATCAATCAAAAATCATTACTCACCTAGCCAATACCAATTGACCCTAATGAATTACTAATACATCAAACCACTTGACAAAGCCAAAGAACCTATTAAATCAACTATAAAACCACAAACCACTTAGAAAAAACTAATTGAATGTAAAAACAACCAAATTTATAACTCTTTGGCCAGATAAAAGTAAGCTTTGTCAAATTAATTAAAATCACTAACTTTCAGCTATATCCAATTTTAATATCAAATTAACAAAAAACCACCAATCATTTACTCTAAACCAATGGATCTATTGAATTGGCCAAAAAGCGCCAATCACTAAGCAAAATTAAATTAAACCTATTGGATAAATCAAATACCACCAAACTGCTAACCAAAACATCTCTATATCTAAACTTGTTATGTATATATATATGATATATTTTATGTTAAATTACTTAACCAATTTCATCCTATCTTGGAACAGACAACTTATAAATTAGGGGAAGTTACTTAAAAGGTTTTTAATCGTAATAGAAAAAGCATAAAGTAGTTATACTAAAAATGTATGAACAATTAATAGTCAAGCTAACATACCATAAGATATAAGCATTTAATTTATACTTGATTGAAAACTGCTCAAAAATGCAGAACTTAATATCTTAAAGTTTAAAGAAGACCCAAAGTAAACACAGATACACAATAATTATAAATAACTTTGATACCTATGTTAAAACTTCTCTCTCTTGTTGCAAACACTTTTGCAACATATTTGATTCAAGTTTAGGTAAGTTTGATAATATCAATAAGGAGATTAATGTGCACCCAATGTCAGGTAGCAGTTGGGTGAGCAAAGATAAGAGCACAGGAGTGGGCCCACAACAAACAAGTTTTGTAAACGCTCCAACGAATCCAGTGGAATAGATAGAATTAATAGTAAAAAACTGACGGTTAGCATTTCCCCAAAAACTTTGGCCTGGTAAGCACGCTGCAACCAGTTCATCAATACGCCGCACTCCCAGCCACTGTCATCAGTGGAACATGGGGTGTGAGTCTTCCAGGATAATACTACAAATGGCGCTTTAAAAGAAGTTTTGTGGAGATGTACACACACATTTCCTTAAAGCAGTGTATGTCACACTGCACTCCATGCCCCGCGGTTGGCTGGATCTTGAGTTCAAAAACAAAAATGCGTTGGATGAAGCTGCAAAAGTTTGGGTGGTGGTGGACCTCTTATACAGTCAACGGGTAGTCAACATGAAGCGCACTTGCTGGACTAAATCTAATCAAATTTTTGTGACTTTTGACTTCTTACCTACAATGATTAAGTGCAATATGCTGGAGCACCACCTCAAGGCTGAGCTCACTGAATACAGGAAATCCAATCCTTCAAGGTACAGCACTTTATGCTCATGCCAGAACTGTGCACGGGCAAAGTGATTGCTGTACTCACCCCATCTGCAGGGGTAGTGGAAGATTTGACCCAAACCCCCCACACCGCTTTTGTGGAAATTGATGGGCAAGAATCCCACCCATTCTGGGTCACTGTGGATAGCACGCCTCCTATCTGCACCTTCTGTTGCACTTTTGACCATAAGGCCCATACCTGCCCTGCCAAGGAGGGCATTACCCAAAGCGAAATATCCCAGATGCAATGAGTAGTGCAGATGCCCACTATGAACCAGCAATAGACACTGACCCAGCCTTCCTGTGGGGCGCGCCTGAGTGCTACATCCAAGTAAAGCCTGTGTCCCTGCAGGAGCGTAAGAAGGCCAAGCAGGCCTGCAGAGTGGTGGCAAAGGTGGTGGCCATGGCCATATCCATGATCCCACCCCCCAGCTCCAGGAGGACATTGAGTCATTTGCTTTGGAAGCAGCTCATGAAACTTTCCACCAATCAGATTGGGCCACCCAAGCTGACAGCCTGATGGGTGAGTCGGTTTTACCTGACTAATGCTACCAAGCCTTAATTGAAACTGAGTCACCCACAAATATTCCTGTAAAAATTTCCCCATCACGAAAGGGTGCAATTCAGATGCACACAATGCCAAAAATTCGTTCCACAGTGATAAAAAGCAGAAAGCAAAAGCCAACACCAACCCCACAGCAAAAACATCTCATACTGAACCATACTCCATAGCACAGAATATCCATGCTGCCATGCAGAGATGTGCTGAAAAAGAGAAGGCTGAAGGGCATGGGTACCCTTACCCCTGTACCTAAGGTGCGATGGGGGGAGCCTTTATTATAGGAACGTTGAACATTCTGGACTCAAGGCCTCGCCGTCCCAGCTAGAAAACAGAGTTTTTTAAAAAATAATTTACCCATGGACACCTTGACCATTCAGGAAACCCACTATCCACGTGGTGCAGAGGACACATGGGCAACCATGCTTCTCCCTTCCCTTACCTTTTGGTCACCACACTGTGGGGTGCTTGTTAAAGTGACCCATAAATTTAAATTCATTTCATTAATTTTGTACCTCAATAGCCGTGTCCTTGATGTATCCTTTTTGTGGGATGACGAAGTGCACGATGTAGTTAACATATACACCCTAACCTGTGCATGAACTCAGCGGGAATTCTTCTTGGCCATTTATTCCCACCCACCTTTCCCCTGACCCATTTGTGGTGGGCGACATGAACTGCTGGACCAACCCAGCCACTGACCGCTGGCCCTCATTGCCTACACCCCCACAGGGGAACATAGAACTTCGCATTCTAAAGGCCAGTTTGGGGTTGTTTAATACTCTGCCACATAATGCATTGCTGTTCACAAACATGACTCATCTCCATGTGCACAAAGGATAGCTGAGGTCTATGTCCCATATGACCTTATTCTCGCACCATTGAAATTTCAGTCCCAAATTGCCCACTTTATGACGATGAAACCTGATTACTCAACCACAGGATGGTATCAATTTCCTTCCCTTTGTCACATCCAGCGGCACAGGCGCCAAAGTGATGAAAACTCCAAGCAGAGATCACGTCACCCATGTTTTCTTGTGGGTGGACACTGAAACCTCAGCTCCAGAATCTACCACACTGTTATGTGCAGACCCACTTTCTACCTGGTCAACTTTCAAAGCTAACACCATCTTCCAGGCATGCCAAATTTAATCACGCTGCTCTCAGGCTGCCTCAGCAGTCATTTTGCGCACGCTGGCAGAAGTGAACCACCTGGAATCTAATGTCACTGCGGCAGGCTACAGCCCAGCTTGAGGTCATAAGTGGGCAGAGGTGTCCGCTCGCCTCAATGCACTGATAAGACAACACAAACATTGATTTTGTGTTCAGTATAAGCCAAAGAATATCATGACATGCAACACATGCTCCACCTACTTTTTTCAAAAATTCTTCACACTGTGACAGAGCTTGGCCTGCACACAGGTGAGGCAGCCAGACCACTCCACCACAGATACTCTGGATGAAGTGGCAATCAAAGTTCAAAATTATTACTCTGATTTGTATCGCTCTGATATAGTTCAGCAGGCTGAAGTTGACAAATTTTTTGAAAATTCACATATCTGAACCATTTTCTGTTATCTGGAGTTGATGAATTTAATTTCTCAGGACAAACTCTGGTCTGCCATTTGCAGTGCACCATACAGGAAATGCCAGGTCCATATGGGATTCCTTATATGTTCTATAAAAAATACTTTAAATATTTTTCCTCCTTGCTGCTTGCCTCAATGAACCAATTCCTAATGGAGACGCGCCTCCTCCCTGAAGAACAAGAGGCCTACACGATTACTTTGTATAAGAAAGGGGATAAGCTGGACTTGGCCAACTGGCGCCCCATATCTCTTACTAACACATATTAAACTTTTTACTAAAATCATGTCAAACTGCCTAGGGGTAGTTGCCTCTGCTCTCATTTCCCCCAACCAATTTGGCTTTATTCCCAAACGGTCTATTTTGGACAACATACATACTGTAGCCAACGTCTGCCAATCCACAGCTTCTGGAGCACTTGTGTTTTTAGACTAGCAGAAGGCCTATGATAGAGTCAACTGGGATTACCTCAAAGGCTGCCTCCACAAGTTCCACCTCCCCTATTGTTTCATTAATTGGGTGATGTTGCTCACGAATCTGCCACAATGGCTGTTCATGGCCCTGGCTTCTTCACGGATGTAGTTCATCCTCAAAGGGGCCTACGCCAAGGGGACCCCCTAAGCCCACTCTTGTATAACTTCAGCCTTGACCCAATTCTTCGCAGTGTACATATCAGACTTATTGGTGTCCATGTGCAAGGCCAAGCACCAGTCAAGATGTCTGCATTTGCTGATGATTGTGTGGTTGGGGTGTCTAACAATCATGATGAACGCGTGCTTGAAGCTACTATCCAGGATTACTACAGGGTAAGTAACGCTGCATATAATGCTCCAAAATCGAAAAAAAAATTCTCCTTGGTCGTTTCCAAGCCTGCTGGTCACCAGCGCCCCATTTTCTACCTGTTTCCACAGCTAGCTCACGGGTTCTCTTGCCCCACCCGCCACATACTGCCCTGCTTGTGCTCCCTTTTATGCCGAGACCCACCGCTGGTCTGGTACTCCATTTGGGAATGTGGCTGGAGGCTGGAGAGTATGCCTCATTGGTAATGGAGCATCATATTCTAAACAATGTCACAAAGCGCTTCCTTCCCTCAGAGACCACCATACTACCCTCCCAGGCCAGGTTGTGCTTGCCAACTCTATGCTCCTGTCAAAAGTCTGGGTTGTGGCCCATGCCATCGCCTTTTCCTCCTCTTTCTTCACCTCTTTATTTTTTCCTACAAGGGTGGCTTTGGTTAGGCCGCCCTCCCCCTATGCGCCTGGATGTCATGTTTAGCCCTCGCCATAGTGGTGGTATGGGCCTGCTCAACTTCGAGGTCCATGCCACCAAAAATTGGCACCTGGGTTGCTACGGTCACCAACCCCACACTCACAGCCCAACACTGGTCACGCGTGGTCCACTCCAAATTTTCTTTCGCCCTTGGCCTCCACAATTCTACCAATCCCCATTCACTGTTAAACTATCTTGCCTCTCATCCCTCTGCCACATGCCCGCATGGGACGTCGCCACACTTTAAAAAGATCTTCCTCTCCATGGGGAGCGCTGAGTGGAGAATTTGCATCTGTGGGAACACCGCCCAGAGGGGGCGTCTCTCCTTGGTTCACCCAGGAAGTACAAGGACTACCCATTATGAACGTAGTAATACCCATGAGACCCTCTACCATGGCCAGGGTGGACTATCTGGACATGGTGGACATCCCCTACCCCCTAGATACCCAGAAAGCCATTTGGAAGTAAGCCCACCGCCCTCTTCTGCAGCTGCATATTCATTTCCATGTGTGGCACTGCTTGAGATGGGTGTACCATACTGCCAAACGCTCTAACGCTTTGCACTCATCCTGTGTCATGTGTGGCCAGTACAGAACGCTGTTTCACCGCCTGGAAATGTGCCCTCCATCTAAAGCGATATGGTGTGAGGTGCAATGTCTACTTTGCCAGGATCAGGCACAGCCCTTCAGTCTGTCTAAGGTCATCTTCGCCTTGACCTTGATTTCCCCTATACCATCTCCCTCTGAGCTTTAGTGGTTGCAATCACTATGTGGACTATCCATATGGTTGTCTTAGATGCTATCTCAGGCTCTACTCCCACCCTCTAGGAAGCTGTACGCCGGTTCCAGTTGCACCTTGTGGACCACTTTTAATATTGGATGTTTGGGTATCTACCATCCCATCGCCATCAATTGGTCTCATCCTGGTTTCCAGTTTTTTTCATCACTTTAGTCTTTTTCCTGCATACATGCTCAATGGTGGCTCAAGACTCTACACACATAACCCCCTTCCATTTCTTGGCATTCACGCTGGCAACAGGAGATAGCGTTTGCTTCTCTGGGGTGCCCTCCTTCTTTTTTGCTGATATTAGTTCCTTTCCTTTTGTTTATATATAAGAAGTGTCTGGCCCCTGATTAGCCTTCCCCAAATAAAATTTAAAATGTAAAACTTTGATACCTATGTAAGCTCATAATTTTTTATTTTTAAACTATATCTTGCAATATTTAGCTTTAAGGTATATATTATATAAATATATAGGTATAGATTTTTACAAGTATATGAGAGCAAATAAATTTGAGTCTTTTTGAAATTTAAAATAATTTTCCCTAACAAGATAAGTACTTATTGTTTAATGCACTGTATGAACATGGTTACTGTTTAACCAATCAGAATCATTCTGTCAATATATTACATTGCCTAAGCATAGCCACTGGCCAATCAGAAATTAGGACCATATGTATATAAAAAATAATTTTTCATTTTTATATAGAAATTATAGATAGATTGTGGTATTACCTAGCATTGCTTAGGTAAATAAAAAAATGATACAAGTTAAGTATTTAAGATTTTATATCATAGATAGACCAATAAACGCTTAGATAAAACCATTAAACATTTTAAATCAACCCATTACTAACTGCTGTAAACCTAAACTTAATGAAGCAACCAAAACCACCAATAACTAACCAAAACCAAGTAACTTATTGATTTAACCAAATACTGACCACTTACTAAAACCATCAAGCTTATTAATCAACCTAAAACCACCAACTATTTGGCAAAGTTATTTAAACCATTAAACTAATTAAAGATCTAACCTTTCAACCATAACAATATACTAATTACCATTAAAAATATATAAATATTTTTACTTCTTACATATAAAACTTTCTATTTACTACTATAAAATGGTTGTAACAATTCAGGAACTTTGTGGGCGCGCAAGTAACAACTCACCAAAGTTTTTTCACAATTGGATCAATGGTATAGGAACACTTTTTACAAAAAAAAAGAATCAAATAAAGGAGAAATTATTTTAACTTGCTTTCCTTTAACTCACAATCTTGTTTGTCCTGGAGTCTTACATCCTTGATTTAACACTACCTGACATAATCTGTTGATGAGATTTTTTTATAGTTACTAAGGTTGAAGGACAATACAATATGCCACCATGATTTTCCTTAATTTATAGAAAAATAAAAAGTTTTACATGTAAGAAGTGAAAGGTTTATATGTTTTAATAGTAATTGGTATATTAATAAATCTACATAGTTTGATTTTTGGTTAATTCAATAGTTTAAATGGTTTGCCAAGTGGTTATTGGTCATTTGATTAATTATTATAGTTTAATTGTTTTAGTAAGTAGTAAGTGATTGGCTGATTTGATAGATTAAATGGGGGTTTTAAGAAGTGGGTGATTTTAGGTTGGTTCAATAGGGACAATTAGTTTTGGGTGAATGGTTAATAGTCTTTATTTAATGTGTGTCAAAATCAAGAAACACTGCATTGTTAAAGGTGTAAGCGGGCAAAATTTTATAAAAGCAAGGCAAAAAGCCCAGAATACCATTTTATTCTCTAAATCTATAATATATTTTCTAAAGCCCACTTACTCACTTAACAATGTATCTCAACAATGACAAGGCCTAGAAGAATGAAACTTTACATAGATATTCACTAGATACTGTAGATGTGCAATAAAAAAACTTTTTAATTTTCTTAGTAAAAAAGTCAATATGTAACAAGTGAAAATCTTATGTTTTTGATGGTAATTGTATAATGTTATGGCTGAGCAGTTTAGTATTCAACTGATTTGATAGTTAGATGATTTTGCCAAGTGGTTTGTGATTTTAGGTTGCTCAACAAGCTTAATGATTTTAGCAAGCAATTAGTGATTGGTGGTTTGATAAGTCAATTGGTTTTAGCTAGGTGGTGGTTGGTGGATTTAAATTAATTTGATGGGCTCAATGGTTTCAGGTACATTAAAGCCCAACTATCCGTGGTGCCCTTACCACCCAATTCTATAAATAATCAGGGGTTTTACATTAGTTAGCAAATGCGTTGATGGGGGAACATTGTGCCCTTTAGTTTAAAAGCAACCAATAAGTGCCAAATTCATAGATTTAATGAACAGTAAAGCCCCGATTATTCATGGAATTGGGTGGCAAGGGAACCACGGATAATTGGGGCTTTACTGAAAGTGGTTGATGTTTTAGTTAATTTGAGAAGTTTAATTGGTTTGGTTGAGTGGATGTTAATTTTATATGACTAAATTAATTTACTTTCTTATGTTTTTCAATAGCCATCTACCAATATAAAAAAGAATCAATTAGGAGCATCTGGTAAACTTTAAACCAACAAATCTGCGTTAAACTGGGTATTAACATGAATTGGCCTAAACTTTCTTTACAAAAGTATAATATGTTTATAGTTTATATAGCATAGATTATCTCATAAATAAATAAACCAAAAACAACTAACTTAGTGCAAGTACTTTATAAAGTTTTGTGGTTGGTAATATGTTATTTAAAAAAACCTATAAGTTTTAATAATAGCTCTATATAAGATTTAAAACATATATGTTTTTAATAGTAGTTATATAGCATTTTGGCTGAGAATTCATATTCATTTTTTTTTTTTTAGTACTAGATGGTCCCAACCCAAGGGGGATATTCATTTTATTTGATAGTTTCATAGTTTTTGATAAGTGGGTAATAGTTTTGACTGTTTTGTAGGTTCAACAATTAGTTTTTATGAATGGTGGTTTATTTTTTGGTTTATTTGATGAGCTCAATAGTTTTAGGTTTGATTAATAGTTTATATGATTTGATAGGCTTAACTAATTTTGACTAAGTGGTTGGAGTTTAGAAATGATTGATAATTATAATGGTTTTTGAACTTATTGATGTTTATCTTCCAATATAAAAGCTAAAATATTTTAGAATATCAGTATGTTATAAACATCATAGCAAAGCATGGGCAATCTGTAAGTTATTATTTATAAGATGATAAAGATTTAGACCTATGAGCTAGTTTAGTTTGTAGCTCATATAAATTATGGTACTTATCTAATTTAACTTAGTTTAATTATAATGCTTAGTTTATGTATCTAGTTATACTAAGATAGTTTAATTTATAATGAATTTAATTAATGAAAGCTTATAAAAATTAAAATTAAATAAAAGAAAGTAATAAATGAGTTAAATTTACAAATTGAAAGTAAATAAATTAATTAAATCAGATAACCTTTAGTAGGGGGTGGAAGGCGAGTCAGTAGGGCATACAGCTACCAACCTGAAGGTTGCGGGTTTGATTCTCACCCTTTGCACATTGATCAGGGTGCCAGCTGAAGGAAGCTATTGGCGGTTAGTAGGCATAATAACACAAAAACCTTACCCATGACGTAACCAGAAAAATCTGAGTCCCAATCCAGAGGTGAAAAAAACTTTCTATGACAGAGTTGACCCTGCTCAGGTTTCATATCAATACTTTCTTTCTCTATTTTGGTAATGTCTGTCCTCTGGTCAGCTTGCCTCAAATAAATAAAATAGATAACCTTCAGTTTGAGCTGGGATTTGAAACTGCAACTCTAGCTTAATCTTAAAATTAATCATCAATCATTTATTGCTTTGCTTATTTTTTGTAAACTCCATACTTTATCTGGAAATTAAAATGAAAAAGTAAGAGGGGAGGGCAGAATAAAGTTGATTTGACTGATATTAAAGGACTGGGAGGATAGGCCACTAGTCCACTAGCATCTCTGACCATTGCTGGTCAGTGATCACCATTGCTAGCCACAGTTCTAGCGTCAATGGGCATACAAGCCATTGGACTTAGAGTCAGGGAAATGCTTTGTCTTTGGCATGATCTGAGATAATGAGAAAGCTGAGATTCCTGCTCCTGAATTGAGCCTTGACAGATTAACTCTCAAATCAGCACAAACAGAACTTTATCCTGAAGGAACCAATTTAAATTTTATTAGGAAGCATAAATCATATGAGAATTGATGGAATCACCTTCAGGAAATCCATCCCCACTTCCTGAACCTCAAGAAGCGCCATTACCATCACTGCGGTCATTAGGACAATGCAGTACAATGAGGGCACCATCCATGCAATTGATTAAAAAGGCAGTAAAAGTTCCTGATCCTACAGGGCCACAAAGATCCTTAAGGCTTCATGTCCTCACGCGCCCTATAAATATTAACGCTTTCTAAAATAAAAAGGTAGTCTATATTTCCTCCACCTTTTCTCTTTTCAACCTCTCCGCTAATTTTAAGCTTTGAGCCCATTTTAAGACTTCAGCGACAGTCAAGAGAACTTTTATGCCAAGAGGTTTGGTGCTCACTACATTTGGATCTGAGCTGTCCTAAGTGAAAACGTCTAGCATTAATAATTGTAAATGATAGAAGGCATGAAGATCAATTTGCTGATCAGTCAAGAAGCATTGCTCATTGTATCAGTACCCCACATTATGAAGTGCCACCCATGCAGCTTGAGAGTTTAGAATTCCACCATCTAGTACTAAAAAAAAAGAGAGTTTAGAATTCCAGAGCCAGAATCAGACATTTGGAGCGAAACTGCCAGCCTTCGCCCTCTCCCAGATGATTGGAAGACTGAGAAGCGGCGCAGGAAGCACTCCGCTTGGAGCTCACACTGCAGGAAGAACGGGCAGCAAACTTTACAACATCTCGTTACTATGCTCAATGGGAACGCCCCACCCGCTTCTTCTTTCAGAAACAGAAAGCCCGGTCAACAGCGCAGAATATTACTGCACTGAAGATTGGCACTACAACCACTTCAGATAAGGAGGAAATCACGCAGGAACTACACCGCTTTTACTCCAGCCTCTTCCATGCCACCCAGGTGGACCCATCGGACATCCAAGACTTCCTGTGGCGGGCTCCAGAGCCGCCCATTGACCCACGGGCTGATGAGGCTCTACTGGCACCTATTTCCATCCAGGAGGTGATGGAAACCCTTCTGAAATCCCCACGGCTTAAAGCCCCAGGCCCAGATGGAATACCCTTCGAGGTGTACCTTCTGGAACCTGCAGTGATAGCCAGAACCCTCCGCGACCTCTTCGCTGCACTCTTGGTGAATGGCGAGGTCCTACCCGACTCCAGAGGCTCAATCACGACCCTCATTCACAAGAAGTCAGATTGTGAGAACCTGGCAAACTGGCGCCCCATAGCGTTGATCAACACAGACCACAAGCTCTTCACGAAGCTTCTGGCCAACAGCATCACCAAATGGGTGTCACCTCGCCTCTCCCCATCCCAGAACGGTTTTATTCCGGGGAGGTCGTTATGGGACAACTATAATGACCTTCGCGTGACTTTGACTGCTAACTCTCGTAAGGTGAATGGCTTTGTGGCTCTCCTGAATATGGAGAAAGCATATGATCGGGTAGCCTGGAAGTATATTGATGCTTCCCTGGCCCGCTTCCATCTCCCAGCCGCAGCTAGGCGCTGGATATCAGCGCTCTATGACCAGCTCCACACCAGAGTCCTGGTGCCAATGGGTTTTACAGTGGCATTACCAGTTGGACAAGGTCTCCGGCAAGGGGACCCCCTGAGCCCTATCCTTTTTAACATCACCCTTGACCCCCTCTTGGCCTCCTTACAGGACAAGCTAACAGGGATTCTGGTCCCAGGTAAAGCCCCCACACGCACCATGGCATTTGCAGATGACACTGCCATTGCATTTGGCTGCCCTGGGGATGTTGCCCTCGCTGCTGTGACCATTGAGAGGTACACCAAGGCGTCCAACGCCATGGTCAACACCTCCAAGACAACAGTTGTACAGGTCGGCTCCCCTCACCTTCCCCCCACCATTTGGTATTGAACCTGATCGCGGTACCTTCCGTCACTTGGGCGTTCTCACCAACCAACAAGGAGTTGCGCTAAAAGACAATGAGGACTTGCTCCTCGCAGCAGTTAACTCCAGGATTGCCAGCTGGAACCGGCGGCACATCATCCCCCAGGGTCGAGCTCTGATGGCCAATGTGTTCCTCCTCTCCAAAGTCTGGTTCCTAGCGCACGTCTGCCCATTCATAGATGCCTTTTATACGCGGCTCAATGTACTCCTCCGCTGTTGGATCTGAGGCTCAAACCATCCACCAATGGCCCTCTCAACCATTGCCCAACCCTGCAATGAAGGGGGCCTAGGGCTTCTGGACACGCGATCCCACGCCACCACAATCTTCCTAAAGTTCCTATGGCCGATTGTCTGCTGGGACGCGACCCCCATGCCCCAATGGGCGCCCGCCCTCCACCAGTCAGTATCAGCAGCTCTGGATCTTCCTAGAGCATCTCTGACCTCATTAGGGGAGTGGCTCACAAACCACCCAGGCCATCGCCTAAAACCATCCTCATCCCCCTACTGGAACCAGGCTCTCCTTGCCCAGAAACGAGTAGGCGCGCGGATCCACCATGCCTTCTCATACAGAAGGGAAGGCCCTGGCCTCAGCCCCCGTCGCCATGCAATTGTGCACAATGGACAAGTTGTCACAACTCGCCTCAACCCCCAAGATCGTCCTCCCATCCGCCCAAGACTCCTTGAGCTCCTCCCTCCCTCTGTGAGATTTGACCTTAAGGAATTGTGGAAGGACGTCTATCACCCCATCCTGTCAGCAAAGGTGTCCAACACCTTATGGAGGGTGCTCCACTGTTCATACAGGACAGGGGACTGGACTGGCCCTACCTTCCAGCACTGAAGCTGCCCCCGCTGTGTGGAGCCTAATGACTCCCACCTCCATCGTTTTTTCACCTGTCCAGGTGTCGCCGCATTTTGGCCAAAGGCCCGCGCGCTCCTCCATGCTCAGCCCTGGTCTGGACACCCTGTGCAAGACCTCATATTCGAGCAGACATTGCCTGGTTGCCACCGACCCCTCCGTGTCCTCGCCTATGCCACAGCCATCTGGACCATCTATAACTCCTTCCTTCGTGCTGCCTTTGACCAGCAGGTGTGGACCCTTCCACACATGATCACCCACTTTCAGGTACACTTTGAGATGGCCCTGAAGGTCTGCACTATGTCGCCAACCCTCCCCCGCTCAGTTGTCACTGCAGCACAGCTCTGGCGCGCAAACCCCCTCCCTTTCTCGATGCCTCCTCCCTCCCCTTCCCTCGCCTCAGGCTCTTAGGAGCCCAGGCGTAATTCAATAAACATCGATGAATCCCCCCTCGGGTTGGGACCATCTAGTACTAAAAAAAAAGAGAGTTTAGAATTCCAGGCCACGTTCCAGCTCTCACTGCCCTCTGCTGATTGGAATCAGTATCAACTTCAGTATGAGAAAAAACCTTAATGACATTGTTTAACAATTTAATGAATGGCATTTACTCCATAGGTGCCCACTCCAACCGCTCCTGAGCTTCTTCAATGCCTTTACCATGTGGGACCTTTATACTTCAGCCCAGCTGCCAGTGGGAGAACTGACCCTGGGAACAGAGCACTACCTTCAGAACTTTGTACACTCTGCTATTCATAACCTCCTTCATTTAGTCAGTTGCACCATCATGAAATCTCCTTAAAACTGAGGCTTACCAAGACCTTACACTCCCATGTCATCGATCTTTATAACGCAGCTTCCTCTTTAATCCATGACAACTGAGAGGTCTTTATTGATAACTGATGATTAATCAACAAAGCCTGAGGTTAAATTGCGGTGTTGGATAGAGGGATTTCTGGCTACCTCAAAGAACAACTGCATCAGAATATCCAGATCCTCAAGGCTGCTTGGAACCAGAGCCTCCACCAGGTTAAAAATCTGGTACAGACCCTACAACAACACTATAGGGAGCTGGCTCTTGTGACTACACCTCTGGGAGTGAAGGGGCTGAAGGTCCCATGGACCCCAAGGGCCCTCTGGCCCTGAAGCACCTCCCCCAGGGACCATGATGACCCATGGTGAAAGGATGCTTTGGCAGCCTTAGCCACCTTATGTAATAAAATCCAGAATGCACCCAGGAATGTAAACTTTGAGTTAGACGTAGTCCCCCTCAACCCTAAGGTCTTCATTGAGGCATTGTTGGACTAAATGGATAACTTTAGCGCCTTCAATAAGCTCACCAATAGCCACATCTTTCAGCTCAAACAAACCTGATGAGGGTTTGATACCCATTTGACCACCCTTGACAGCCAGATTCCCCTTCAGGGCGCTGATATTCAAGCCCTAAAGGAGCAGGTCGCCCATAAGGCTTCCATTTCCTCCTTTAACCGAAATTGGGACGATATCCAAGAGGACCTAGAGGGCCTAAGACGACGGTTGGACCAGTAGCCCCCTGTAAATATGCGGAGACTGAGATCTTTGAGCCTGCACCTATTCCTGGTTTTAACATTCTCTTTACTCATCTTGTAACTAACTTTAAACCTAGCTTTAAGGTGAGGTTCATCCCTGGCCAGAAGAGTATTGCCTTTTCCTGTATGCCTACAATCATTCCATGGAAGAGGCCACTAACCAAAAGAAAGTGAATCATATCCACTCTTGCCTTAACAGAACTGCTTGGTAGATCATGAATCCCCACTTTAAGGAATGCAACACCTGTGAACAGGTCCATACAGTCTTAATCCAAGAGTTTGACAGCAATAAAACCCTGCCAAATCAAAAATAAGCTCTTATAAGTATCCGCCTGAATAAAGAGGGAAGCCCCATGGAGTTCACCAGCCTTTTCTACGCTCAAGCGCAGCCCTTGGTTACCACTAATTGTAATACTCTGAGTGACACCATTACCACTGTCATCTCTGCATTGGGATCTTATTGCAAGGTTCAAATGCATATGATCAACCTAAAGAATGGTTTCACCTGCATCTGAAAAATCAAGTAAGCAATTAACGATATCCCTGCATTGACCCTGCACTCCAAGGCTACCCCCACAGGTTCCTCCAACCATCCTCAGGTCCACGTGGTTGAAAACCAGAAGAATACTCGCCCTGATGCGCCTACTGTAATGGTTTTCAACCCAGCACTAAAACATGCTGGAAATGACTTTTTGAGGAGGTGGGAAAAGAGCTGTCAACGTGAAGGACGAGGCACTCCATGCTGACATCCATACCATGCCTCAATAATCATCCATAGCCTAGAATGAACCTGAAGCTATTATACCTGAAGAAGAAGTTTTGGTACCCGTTGATATAAAGAAAATGATACTGCTTACTCTTCCTCTAGTGACTCTCCCCTCTTTCTCATACTACCTCCCCAGCTTAAAAGTCTGGTTGCCTTCGTCGCAGTTCAAGTCCATAAGAGTCTAGCTATTTACATAGTTGATAGTGGTTCCCATAAACGTTATATCATCCAAGTTGATAAGCGTATTAAGATTGCTCCATACTTGCCACACTATATGGAGTACGTCATGGATGGGCTTCAATGTACCTGATCTATAGGGGACTATTCTTACCTACCTATCTAATTCAGGAAGCTCTCTGCAAATAACACGCTGTCACTATGGATAACCCAAGCTATGGTCTTCTACTTGGGTCTCTTTTTTCTTAAAGATTACTCAGCAGTAGTACTTTATAATGATGGAATTTTATCACTCCTGGGTCATTGGGTCCCCCTAATCTCTGAAACTTCATGTGAAACTAAGGCAGAGTTGAAGGCACAAGCTCACCTACTAGAGAGTGAGAGCTAAATCAATTAACTCGAATATCAGGTAAGGGGCTCTCAGGTCTAGCTGCCCCGCCTGCTGTTGATGGACAAGAGGCATGTTGTTTTACTTACTTATGGCGACCACTATACCTACAAAGTCCCAAATTATTGATGGCACTTGGGTCTTTGTTAATATTCCTTCTGGATACCTTCTGAAAATCTAAGGCCCAGACAACCCATCTGCTAAAGAGATGCTAACCTGCCTGGGAATCCTAGATCAAGCTTATTCCAAATCTGTTTCCATGTTGTTGGCTAACCTTACCAACAGACCCAGAGTTTTAGGCCAAAAAGTCCCTCTGTGTATGTCAGCCTACTAATAGTAGAGGCTGTCAATGATTTTCGTAGTTTTGAGAGCTTAGGGACTTTAGGTTAGAGACGCTCCCATCAGTGGCCCTTGTTGATACCACTATTAGAATGGATCACACTGAAGACCAATAGCATAAAGTTCAAGAATTGTTGAGAGAATTCGGCCTATTTTTGGCCTTGAC
Organism: Massospora cicadina; assembly: GCA_022478985.1. Lineage (NCBI taxonomy): Eukaryota > Fungi > Entomophthoromycota > Entomophthoromycetes > Entomophthorales > Entomophthoraceae > Massospora > Massospora cicadina. The sequence goes on from JAKSZP010008271.1 coordinate 58,168, forward strand.
CTAAGACTTTGAAAAATTAATGAGGTTTTACATCATGTGGAGACTTGGGACGCTCCCCCTTCCAGTCCTGATCTTACCAAAAGAGTAAAGTTAAAGGAGTCCAGTTGGCATTGGAGTTTAGACAGATACTCAAAGCTGGACTCTAAGTGCCTGTGCGCAGCCTTTTGGCATCTTTCCTTCTGCTGGTTTGGAAGAAGGATGGCAGCCATCAGGTGTTGATGAACTATCAATGTCTCAACTCCATCACCAAGAAGGACAGTCATCATATTCCACAAATTGATGACTCTCTCCAACTGCTCGCCAGATTGCAGTACTTTTCTGCAATAAACTTTGCTAGTGGATATTGGAAAGTGGAGCTCGCCCACGAAGATTGAGTCAAGTGCATGCTCATAGCCAACAAAAGTCTATTTGGGCCCACAAGAATGCCCCAGGGCCTCTGTAACGTGGTGGCCACTTTCCAACGCTTCATGGATGGGAACCTCAGGGGCTTGAAGTTATTGTGTGCCCTCTTCTACCTTGATGACATCACTGTCTTCTCATAAACAGTTAATGAACAAGTCAAATATCTTCAGGAAGTTCTCAATTGGCTCTGGAAGACTTCAATAAGACTCGAACCCTTGATGTGCCCCTTATTACAGTATGAGATGAAGTTTCTGGGACACAAGGTCTCAAAAAATGGCATCCAGCCCATACCAGACAAAGTTGACGCTATAACAAAGATGTCACACCCCCAGGGTCTAAGGGTATACAGGTGTTCATGGGCATGGTGGATTATTATCATCAGTTTATCCCTCGGTTTGCTGACCTAGCTTAACCTCTATTTACCTCCTTTAGAAGAACGTGACTTCTGAAATGGCGGCTTGAGCATGAAAAGACTTTTGTGGTTGAGAACCACTCTATTTACTAAACTCATTTTAGTCTTCCCACGTTTTGACCATTCCTTCTTGTTAATCATAGACATAAGAAATGTCGCCGTTTGGGTTATCCTTGCCCAGCATGATGAAAATCTGGTTGATCATCCAGTAGCCTGTTTTAGCAAAACTATGAGTAAGGCCAAACGGAACTATAGTGTTACCAAGTGGGAATGCCTGGATATTTTGCTAGTAATCAAGCATTTTTGGCACTATCTCTAAAGCACCCACTACCATCTTTCCTGACCATTCCTTGCTTTGGTGGCTCCAGCTGATGAAGGACTCAGATGGTCTTTTAGCCAGATGGGCCTTAAGACTGAAGAGCTATGGTTTCACCATTGTTCATCAGGTGTGGGCGCAATCCACCAAAATGCCGATGGCTTTCTCTAAGATGCCAGTGCTGGCTGCTTTGACCCCCGAGGAAGACCGACTTTATGATCTGATTGGTAAACCTGAACGTTGGGAGTTGGAAACCCCTGGGGTCCATATGAGCTCTGAAAGTTGATCTGGGACACTCAGATCAAGGAAAGGCTACTATACAATAAGGTCAATAAGAAATGGCTCCTTTATGTCCGCCCTTCTTCCCAAACTGACGTTATCCTAGAGGGCCATACTACTGTGGGACATGGAGCAGTTAAGAAGACTCACAAATGGTTGAATTCATAATGTTACTGGGAACAAATGGTTAAACCATCTAAGAGGTCCTGGAGGCCTGTATGACTTGCTGATCCCAAGACTGGGCCAGTCATCAATATCAACACTCAGTTGTCACCCTGACGGAACCCTTCAATGTTGTTAGCGTTGATGTTATAGTCCCTCTTTTCACTAAATTGCACATCTATAAGTATATCCTCCTAGACGTGGACCATCTAATTAGAATGGGTTGAAGTGATTTCAGTCCCCGTTGCCACTGAAAAATTCATGGCTCTCTTCCTTATTGAATCCATTTTTACCCAGCATGATGCCCACAAATTTTACTTTTAGACAAAGGGCTACATTTCACCTCGCAGGTAGTCCATGAAATTACTTCGTTTTTTGACACTAACCTAAGTTTTGCCGCCCCCTATAACCCATCCACTAATGTGGCTGTGGAATGCTCTAACGCAACCCTTACTCTATTTTTTGGAAGATGGACGCCTCCACCCTGCTTGCTGGAATCACTATTTACTCAGCGCCTTGCTTGCCTATAGAATAAGCTACCATTAATTAATTGACTGTCTCCCTTTGAAGCTCTATATGGACATTCTCCTAAGCTCTCAAGTAGTGTTCAGCCTTTTCTCAAAGCCTCCGCTCAAGAGAACTCTGATCTAACCATGAGGGCTTAGTCAATAAATTTGTCCGTCTTCAAGCCCTAGCCACACAAGGCATCATCACCACCACTGGAAGGGAGACATGCTGATTTAATGCTATCTGACTCTCCTTAACCGCTTTAATTAAGTGACCTCGTTCTCTTCTATCACTTTTGACCTGGAGGTTGACAGATTAGGCGTGATGTTCTTTGATCTGGACCTTACAAAGGTCAATTACAATGTAAACTACAAGTACTCCATTGGTGATTTTAATCAGGGGTCAGTGGTAAATTGAGTTCATGGCCAGTTACTCTAGCCCTATACTCCCCTCTGACAGGACCTTGATGGGGCGTTGTTGGGATTTGAGATGACAAGAAAGATGAAATCCCTGCTCCTGAATTGAGCCTTGATAGTTTGATTCTCGAACCAGTGCAAATGGAACCTTATCCTGAAGGCACTGAAACTAGATTTGATCATGAAGCATCACACGTACAAGAATCAATGGAACTACCCTCTAAAAACCTGTCCCCACTTCCTGAATCTTAAGAGCTGCCGCCCCCACCACTGCAGTCACACGGATGACGCAGTACAATGAGGGCGCCATCCAAGCGATTGATCCAGAAGGAAAGAAAAATCCTGATCCTATGGGGCCATGAAGGTCCCTGAAGCACCATGTCCTCACACGCCCTATAAATATTGACGCTTTCTAAAACAATAAAGTAGTATATATTCCCTCCAACTTTTTATTTTTTTGACCTCTCCGCTAATTTTAAGCTTCAGGCCCATTTTGGTTTTCAGTAAAAATAAAGAGATTTGTTACTCCAAGAGTTATGTAAGAATAGCGATCTGGTGGGGAAAGCTGAGCGTGCAGCTATATAGCACCCAGGGATTGAGCATGAGAATTTGATGATCTGCTAGATATAATCAAAATCTAAATGGTCTTCAGTATCAAACCCTTTTGATGGGGGAGCTCATTGCCAAGGCTTTTGGAAACAAGAGCTGAGTGTACAATTCATACACCATAATAGTAAAATAAGGCTCACAATTGGATCAAGACTTGTCACATGGTCATTTCAAAAATAGGTCCTGCAATTGGTGCAGCTCCACCAGTGACTCAACGCCTGAGAGGAGGTACCTCATCATAGACCAGTATTTTCAGAACACGGCATACTTGTAATATCAGTGGCTGATATCTGCTTCTGGTTTGGCGCAGATGGGCAATCCTTACATGGGTAATCCAGTCCACTATGCTTAGCAGACTTGAACACACACAGTGCAGGATCCACCCAGTGGCTGATCCTTACTTTAATGTAACAAGTTGGGAATTGGTGCATGAAATTAACTCCTTTAGTGGGTAGTTATTATTGTGGCCCTTGGTCGCCAGTCATTAAATATTTGGGGTAGAACAGGCTGGTTACACCCAGTTTTGGGAGTGGAACCCATATTTGATTGGGGTTGACTTAAAGCAAATTTTGATTGCCTTGGTGGCGTATTCATGAATGATTTGATTGCACTCCCCCAGCTCATTGCATAATTCATTACATAATTTTAGAATTCGACATCCCTGTAAATTTAGTTGTCTTTGCATTTGAGGATTTGAACAACCAGTTTCTTAGCTGCACTGCCTGATTTCACAGATGCCAGTAGTAGGCGCAAGCTTTCTGAGTTAACATTTGGGGATGATTCGTCATACATACGTGCAGTGAGCGTGAGGAGACCAGATTGAAAGCTTGGGCTCTAGACCAGTTCACATTCCAAGAAAGGGTTGGGCAGTGCATGTGCGTCTGCATCAACTGGAGGAAAAACTTGGCCCAGATCTTCTGGGCATGGGACTCGAAGTCTAATAGGCCCATACTCCTTTGCACTTCAGCTTTGATAGGGTTTCAAGGACAATTGGCGCTGCTTTTGCCTTGAACCAGAGAAAGGTGTGAAGCATAGTTTTAATTATCTTCTCCAGGCTTGGGCCCATTGGCAGCAGGTGGGTGAAGTACCAGAGCTTGGAGAAGATGAAGACGTTAATGGCTAGCACTTTCTCCTTGAGGTTATGGCGCGCATGCTTTGAGCAGGCCGTTCAGGTCAAAAGGATTGAAAGTACCTCCTGCTCAGTTTCAAGTACCGCCAGATCATTATTGTTAAATAGAGTTCCAAGGTAGCAGATCATTTGCATGCTCTGGATTGGCGCTATGTCAGAAGATGGACTAAAATATGTTACATGATCCTCTTAACAGCAGTTTTATCCAATCCAATCTTTGCATTTGACACTGACTGATATAGGCTCAGGAGCTCCTTAGATTGAAGTTCATATAGGGAGCTAATACCTACTATATTTCATCAGAAAAGGCTAGCAATTTCAGTGGACATTGATTGGGGGTGAATGAGGCTCACAGGTTTTCAATTGCTACTGCCAAAAGGATGTTGGCTGCATAGTTAAAAAGGATGGGTGACATGGGATCGCCTAGATGGTTGCCCTGACCGATCAGGATTTCATTTTTAAGGCCATTAGCTACAATCACCTTTATGGTAAAGCCTGAGTATAACATTGAGATATAGGAGCGGAAGGCATTGGGGATAATAACCACCTTCAAAGCTGCATGCAGGAAGGACCACACTTCCCAATCATAAGCTTATCATTTTGAGGAACATATGATAGCCCTGTTTGGATCCCTGCATGTCCTGTAACACGTTCTGGACCATCATAAAGCTGTCCCAGATGTTTTGACCCTTGATAAACCCATTTCGGGCATGATGGAGGGTATGTGGTGCCATTGTCATAAACCAATTTAATAAAATGTGTATAAGATGTTTTTAGTCAGCTTTAGATAAAGCAATCAGGCACCAGTTCCAAAGTTGTTGTTGGAGTCCCTTCTTTTACAAAAGACAACCCTGGTTTCCTGGCCTCCGGGGATTAGTTGGTTGGTTTGCAGGAAGGAGTTGAAGAGGTTAACTAGTTTCAACACAATGTAGTCACGGAAGGTGCTTTAGATTTACGTGCACATATTGTCAGGTCCTGGTATTTTCTTCTTGGAAACTCCTTTAACACACACCTATCCTTTTATCAATATTTTAATGGTCAAATTAGAGACGTCATTTACTGAGCAGGCCCTGAGCGCTGGCTTGGCTAAGTCAATTAGAGCTTTTCATTGCTGTTTCACTCATCTCAGTGTCAGAATAAGTTTGCCATAGTAATGTTTAATTTTTCCCTTGATTATTTCAGGGCCAGATGTCACTTTGCACATCGAGGTTTCTACCTGCAAGATCTGGCCATGTTCATATTTCCTTGATGGAGGCCAGGCCGTCTTTGGTCATCATCCCCGCTAGGCTTTGACTTTAATATGTAGCATTAACCTGTCGCTCTGCGTCCTGTATTCTTAATAGCATCAGTTGGGATTTTTGCCCATATTCCCAGCCTGCTAGATTACCAGTAATCGCTAGGGGATAATTCCCTAATATGAGGTGAATTGTAAATCAATTGACCCTGAATTTGGAGTAACTATGTTCAGGGGATTTTAGGATATTCGCCTGGTCAGATCCATCGAGGAATGATAAGGATGAATGCTTAAGATCTTGTTGGGCGGAGTTGCCAACAAAATAGGGGCATATGATAGTGATTAACTATCAGGAGTACTGATTGGGATCAGTTGGGTTTCATCACCAATTAATTGGGAATATAAGTAGTAAGTTGTGAGGCGTGTGATGCCACCTGCAACTAGCGAATTATCCAGTTGGTTTGTAACCTGCCTTAATGGGTAACAAGTTTAATACCTAAGCAGGCCGCTAGCCAAATATGGTTGGTTCACTTGGATTAAGAGGAAAACTTTAGGGACACGTTTTTCACCTCTTTCCGTTTTTAGGTCTCAAGGATGCCCATTGACGGAATCCTAGCCAGGATAGGGAAGACTATTGCTGCTGAGATGAGGATGGGTGATTAAACAGAAATGGATGCCGTTTCATTGAAGAGGTGTCAACTGAGGGCTAGATGACTGAATTCCCACTATAAATTCCCTAGAATTCACTTATAATAAAATAGAAATCTTTATCTAATATATAGTTTATGTAGTAAACTTTATCAGCTTTCAGTTGTTCTATTCTTTCTCAGGGATATTATTGCTGTGTGCAATAATTGAAGGACTCATTAAGGAAAAGAGTAAGGATATGAGCGGGAATCCAGAGAAGAAGCGGAAACAAATTAGGGATTACTGATGACTGTGTGTCAAACTGGAGAAACTGTCAACAGGGATTCTCATAGAATATTGGGTTAGATGGTATGAGGGAACAAAACCCTATTTTGAGACATCTCAAATATTTCAATTGGGAATAATGGCCGAGTGTTGGGCCAATATCTAAGAATTCCATTCAACTATGGATAATAGTTGTCATACTATTATCAATCAATTATCTCAACAACAAATAACGCAGATGAATTGCACAAGAACCAAACCTGGGCAAGTAATAAGTTTATAGGGATTATTTTTTCATAATAACTTGAACCTAATAAATTTTTACAAAGTGGTTCTCACTACAGGGGTGTAGTTGACTAGAAGAACTTAAAAGGATGTCATATAAAGATGAGTTATAAACTATGGATGGATTTAGCCACTGTTAATCAGAATGCCCTAAATTCAGCGGATCATTGAGAATTCGCAGTCTTGGAAGAACAAGTCGCCATGATAGAGGAAGGGATTGATAATGTCGCAAGTTTTGGGAATTAGTTACTTGGAAAAATAACTTCATTAAAGAAGAAAAAAAGGGGACTTAATTTGAGAGGACTTATATCTGAAAATGGAGTGGGAAGCGGATCATGTTCATTTGAGAAATTTCAGTGCTGATATTGAGTGACTGATCAAGCAGGTCAAGGAGCTAAAAACTCACAAATGCAACTGTGAGCCATTGCAGCAAGTGATTTAAAAGAAAGAAGTCCTCATATGATAATTGGGAAGTCAAATACCCAAAGAAATATGCCACTCACTTTTGCTGCCATTTCGAAGATAACACCTGAAGTCACTCCCCAAGTAATCCGAGTGGCTGAATCTAGAGAATCAGCTAGAGATACCTTGGAGGAATTTAAGGCAATGGCAAAATTACTGACGTTCCATTGGGATAACGCCCCAGCATTTTTCTGACTGTTCAATATGACTATGCACAGCTACAGTGATTGTCAAAAGGCGTTGACAGTCATGATTGCCTAGACACTGACTGTCAGAACTTAGTGTTGTCCCACCTGGAGGGGGACAGCTGGTCATATGTGGAGGACAAAGTGGCCATAATAAAGGAATTTGGGAGCCCAATGCACATGTCAAAGCGCAAACAGGAGTTTATGGGCATTTAGTTCCATAAAGACAAAATTTTGGCAAGCTTCACAGATTGGTTCTACTAGGAGTCACAAATCCTGGTCGGAGTAAAGGTACTGGATGACTTTGATGCCAGAATCGCATTACAAGTGGCCCTTTGGCCTTATCACAATTTGCACCAAATAATGTCTTCTATATATGCAATGGAAATTACTACCTCTCAAATGGTAGATAATTTGATGATTTAGGAGCAACCTTCGAATCCCAAACAGAAGTTTTAGATCCAATCCAGTATGCAAAAAAATCCCATGAAGGGGAACGAAGGTGTTAAAGAGATGAACAACTGAACTGTGCCAGGGAATAAGCCTGAAGAATTCAGACGGATAAATAAGAAAGAAAAGGTCTGCTACTAATGTTGAGGGAAGGGACATTTCTCAGTGCACTGTAAGAAGCTGAAGGATAAAATCAACGTGATCCAATTGAAAGAGTCTGCTACCACAAGGAATTGGGAAAATGGCCTACGGCCTAGATGGGGAACAGTCTAGAGCTGTGGAGAAGCCTGTTTCTCCTGATATCATGAATGAGGAAATTGACATCAGTGATCTGTTTGTGGATGAAGATGTACAGGATCAACTGTATCAAGTGGTTACTTTGGATGTAAATGCAGTGACAAGATCCAGGGTAAAGGAATTGACTGTAAGGTAATCAAGGAAGTTGCCCAGCCATATGACTGACAACTGGTGGACAAGATTTGAGCTGCTGATAATCCCAATGAATTGTCCAAAGTCTGGTTAGATGGAGCAAACTTGTTGATCCCCCTCAGCGCGATAAAGGAATCATTATCTGATTTATCAGCGCAAATAATTCACACCCTCAATTCAGCTAATAATGCGCTATACACTCAGTAAACACTATCTTATAATACATTAAGTGTATATATAAAGATATAAAAGTGAATCAATTATGGGTGAGGGCGATTGTCAACAGCTGAGCTCCAATTAACATTGTCTCGACCAAGTTGGTGAAGAGGATGGAGATCTCGCCTGACTTGGAACATAAGAAGGATTACAGGAAAGCTGGGCCAGATACTACCATCTCATGTGGAGCATATAGCACTTTGCCACTGCAATTTGGGTCCTTGGTGGTATCTGCTCCAGAAATAGCTTTGGCCAACCAAAACTATGACATCCTGATTAGGATAAAATTTCTACACAATAAGGAGTTAAATGTAACTTTGAGGATAGTACGTTGACTATATTTGGTTAGACGTTACCATTGGTCTATCAGAAGGATGGAGAAGCTCCACTGAATAGGAGAAACTTCTTTATAAATTTGATATACAATGATGGCATTGTCCTGATTCAAATAAATTAGTTGGTCAGAAGCGATGAGAAAAGCCAATGGAAGTCCTAGATAATCAGGTAATTCCACAGAAGGACTAGCCGCTGGTGTCAGACTAGGTGTATGAGTTTTGGAAGGACCATAGAAGAGGTTCTATTGCGCATCCAAACTCATCTGCTGAAAGAGCCAAAGATCTTGTTCAAAAACTGTTGAGTAGCTGTTGTTATGCAACTTGGAATTTGACATATGAGCTGGATGAGAGGGGGGATGTCAGACTTATATGGAAGTTGATATTATGCACTCTAAAATCCATCAAGTTCCAATTTTGGAGAACTTAATCTCAAAATTAATGAGTTAAGATCTTCAAAGAAAAATTAAGAATGATATGAGCTAAGAGGTTATTAGAGAAAAATAATAAGGGTGAACATAAATAGGAATTCTTAATTGGGCTTCGAAATGACATTAATGGCAAGAGTCTCCTGTCTAGGATGAGGAGAAAATCAGGAAATCGAGGACGCTGGACCAAGAATTCTGAATATGACAGCGAGTCATATGCCCTGATGGGGGAAACTGGATCTCAGAATAATATTGCCACGAGTAAATTGATCAGCCTGGCACAAAAGTAGATTGTGGGGACCTCACTTTGAGTAGGTGGTAGCGAGGAGGAGGAGGAAGAGAGCCGCATGCCAAAGGTCATCCTGAGCAGCATTGAGTAACGGTGATCATACTATGCTTGAGAAAATGAAGTATTTGACTGAGTATCTGAAGCGGTGCTCTCCTACCCCAGTCCTTTTCTTGATGGAACCTAGGCAAGAGGGGAAATGTGTTGGGATTTTTGCCCATATTTCCATCCTGTTAAATTACCAGGAATCTCTAGGGGATAATTCCCTAATACGAGGTGAATTGGAAATTAGTTGACCCTGAATTTGGAGTAACTACGTTCAGGGGATTCTAGGATATTTGCCTGGTCAGATCCATTGTGTATCAATCTGGACGAATGCTTAAGATCTCGTTGGATGGAGTTGCCAATGAAATAGGGGCATCTGATAGTTAATTAACTATCAGGTGTACCAATTGGGATTGGTCAGGTTTCATCACTGACTGATTGGGACTTTTAAGGATTAAGTTGCAAGGTGAGTGATGAAGCCTGAAACTAGTGAATTTATCAGTTGGTTCATGACCTGCCTTAATGGGTAACAAGTTTAATACCTAAGCAGGTCGCTAGCCAAATATGGTTGGTTCACTTGGATTAAGAGGAAAACGTTAGGGACACGTTTTCCACCTCTTTCCATTTTAGGTCTCAAGGATGCCCAATGACGGAATCCTAGCCAGGATAGGGAAGACCATTGCTGCTGAGATGAGGATGAGTGATTCAACAGCAATGGATGCTGTTTCATTGAAGAGGTGTCAACTAAGAGTTAGACGACTGAATCCCCACTATAAATTCTCTAGAATTCACTTATAATAAAAGAGAAGTCTTTATCCAGTATATAGTTTATGTAGTTAACTTATCAGATTTCAGTTGTTCTATTCTTTCTCGGGGATACTATTGCTTTGTGCAATAATTGGGAGACTCTTTAAGGAAAAGAGTAAGATCTGAGTGGGGATCCAGAGAAGAAGCGGAAAAAAATTGGGGATTGCTGCCAACTGTGTGTCAAACCAGAGAAACTGTCACCAGGGAGTCTCATAGAAGATTTGGGTTAGATGGTATGAGGGAACAAATCCCTATTTTGAGACATCTCAAGTATTTTAAGTGGGAATACTGGCCGAGCGTTGGGCTGAGATCTAAGAATTCCATTCAACTATGGATAGTAGTCATCATATTATTATCAACCGATTATATTAACAACAATACAACGCGGACAAATTGAATAAGAACCAAACCTGGGAAAGTAATAAGTTTATAGGGGATTGATCAATAATAATCAGAACCCAATAAATTTTCAACAGCATCTTATAGCACATGTGTGTCATTTGGTACTCTCTCCATATTCCTCGGTGTCCTGCTATGAGAGCTTCAGGATGTCCAGGGTGGCCTTTTGTTTTATGGTGCAGTTCATTCTTTGTTTTTTTTCATTTTTTAATTTCATATATTAAGTTTAATTTTATTCTTTATTCAGACCCATCATTCCAGGGGATCAATTCCTTTTTAGTGTCTAAGTAAGTAACCAGTCAATCAAAGCTTGCTTCAATTATTTAAAGCCACTCCTCATACCTCAGCGTGGCTGGTGCAATGTGCCATTCACGGTGCTTTGGGGGTTCATCCAGGTCATTGTCCACTAGGAAAATCATATGGTCACTCTCAGAGTTTATGCTAAATTTGCTGTTAGATGTCAGCGGCATGAGGTCAGATGACACTAGCACGTATTTAGGCGTAAGCCTGTCAGCATTGCTCCGTTGGAGCTATAGGACCACCTTTTGAGGTTTGTGGGGTCGTCATCCTCTTTGTCAATTGTAAGACATATCCCTGACTTGACTAGGTACACTAGCATTTCCTCATCCTTACATTTTGGCTGCTCAATTGTCAATAATGTATCTCAACTTGCATTTGTCTAACAATTCAGGTTTCCTGTTATAACCGTGGCTGCCTCAGATTGCACCTCTGATGAAAGTTGTCAAAAAGGTTGGTTTTTCGTGGGGCTTTGGTGAGGCATATTCAGCGACCATTAAAGGCTTCTACCAGTTTCACTATTTTTAGCAGTCACCACTAAGATCTGTCTGACATGGGTACCCTCCATTGATACCATGTCTACATTCTTGTTCAGTGCAACGATTGCCACATGATCCATACAAAGGGCTTAACACCTGATCTGAAGGGACCACAGGTGGTTTGTTGCATTGACTTTAAGTTAGCACCATTCCTTTTAGTTGCCTGCTTGAGTTTTAGAAATTAAAATTAAATCTATTGTATTATTTGTCTTAAAGTGGTAGATTTTCCTCCTTCTTATTTAAATGCTCTCCATTCCCCTAGCATTTGTGGTTGCTATACTCATTTCTGGATGCCCAACCCTCTGGTAAGAAACTTGGAAGAGTTGTTCAGGTTGTGGATTGAGTCACAAACAGATTTGGGTTTTGGCAGCTGATGTCACTGAAGGTGTTTGCAGGGTAAGTGTCAGCTTGAGGGGTCAGTTGGTGGGCATGTATATTTTTTTGCCAGGCATTTTGTGAGTTGTAAATTCTGTGTCATTCCCATCTCCTTATCAATCAACAATGAGGATAATTCTAGTAGCAGCTTTGGAATCGCCTTCATCCCTTCCAATGGAACAGAGGTGGCTGCACCACTTGCTTATCAATTCCAGACCTGTCTTTGGGTTCATTGGTTGAATGGGTTTTTTAAATTGTGGTGCATTCAATTGACTTTGTAAGATTGGAAAATTTAGTGGATGGTTGGGTTTCAGCACCTGGTTTGTTTTCCAACAACTTTATTGTTCATTTTTTACCCATCTTCAGTTTTTCAGGCTTAAATGCTGAATTCCTTGAGTCCAGTGATGGAAGTCTTTTTTTGGGTATCTGGGACCCACTTTTTGCCATCGCATTTTCTCTCAAACTGTCCATTCCACTTGAGATGGCCGGGGTGCAACTGGGTCAGGACCCATTCCCTCATCCATTTTATAGGACTTAGGAAAAGAATCATGAACGGTTTGTCTTCCACTTCAGGTTGCTTAGAAACTTCTCGCTCCCATGCACGCTTATGGGTGAGGTCCAGCTCTTGGTGTTGACGCTTCATGTCTGTGCCTCCATAATGTTGCGCATTATACACTCCTTGGACTTGGGGCAGAGGAAGGTTTTCATCCCAACTTTGGAAACTCCGCCAACAGGGTTATAGTCATATTCACATGGAGTTTTCACTTTTTTGTGGTGGCACTGGTCCATTATGTGGTTGGTCTAATAGCAAAACTGGAACACCTGCTTCACGTCCTCCTGTTCCACATAGATGACTTGGCTTAGTCTGGGCAGGCGGATGAAATGGGGCAGAGCAATATTGTTCGACTACATTATGGAGCCAGTTTGTAAAGCGCCTCTACAGTCCAAGGGCAAAGACATTTTGTGATATAGTCGCCGCTAGCTTGCCTGAATTCCAAAACTTCCACATAGTATGAGAGGCTAGTTTGTATTACCTCGTGCACCCATCCCTTTCCAAATCTTTCAGCAGGTTTTGAAACGTAACCCATCAAGCGTTCTGATTCATGTAGCAGGTCAGTTCCATTTGCAGGTAGACGCCTTTGTACTTTATTCTGATTTTGAAGAGCTTTTTATGGTCAATTTTGCCTAGTATCATGGTGTTAATGTACCCGCGTTTGGGTACCCAGTGGTGGTTGAAATCTCCCTGAGTTATCGTCTCATCAACCTCATAGTAGATCAACATAATTAAATCAGACCACATCCCCTCCTCCACCAACTGCAAATGGATTCAGATGGCGTTCTTCAAGTATTAATTTAAAGACTAGCGATCCATGAAGCCTCCACTGATAAGTTGCCAGATGAATTTGATGTGGCTGCCTGCTCCATTCCACGAATTTTTGTTAGTTTGTGCTGTCACAGCATTGCACAACTTGGCTTTTTGATTGTGTTTCAGTATTTCAGAAGGGGTTTCCCTTTCATGATCTAGCTGAGCGATTCATTTAGGCTTAACCTCTAGTTCAAGAATGCCTTGAACTGATGTATAATAATACCTTGACAATTAATATTTCTGACCATTGGGGCTCTGATTTCCAAATTTTACCATTCAAGGGCGTCAGTCAGCGAGAATCCCAGCCATTACCAGAGGAAGGTGGCTTCAAGTCTGCAGTTCAGGTGCAGGTACTGCTGAAGAGCTTCCAGAAAGATCAATCTCTGCTATCATTAGTCCCTTACCATTCACTGTTCCAACCTCCATTGGTAAAGATTTGTACCATGGCTGCTGGCACGCCCGCTTCACACCACTAAAATGCCTCCAGGGCAAATTTTTTGGCGAAGTATGTGGCAGCTATAGATAGTTCCAGGAAAGATTGCTTCCAGTGTTGGATGTTCTCAATCTGAATACCCACTTTGAGATATTTGCAACTGAGGTCAGGAGTCATGACTGTCTTCATCAATGCTGTTGCTTATGGAGAAATATTGTGTTCCTACCATGGTTGGGAAGACTTGGGAGCACACCCTGTGGCGTCCCAGTCAGCCGCCTTAGCAAGTATGGCGACGTCTAACCAAATTTTCCATTTTGAAATGGGGAACGCGTGGCCACAGAAAGTCTCATAAATCAGCTCCATCACCACCAGGTTCAACCACTCATGGATCTGCTTGATATTGGCTCCTGTGTGGAACCAGTATTTCATTTCCAATGGGATAAACACATTGGCGCACCAGTTGATGGCCTCCTCTGATATCCAATCCTTAAAGGCCCCACTCTACCGTCTTCTCCTTTGTCCATCCTGCCTTAAGCAGGTCAGATGCTGTTTCTGGTGGAATGCGGGTGTATGACTAATGCAAGGCTTCAGTAGCATTACCTGGCTGCAAGCCACGGCAGAGCCTCTTTTGGGGAGAACGTGGTGTTGTACCATTCCATTGTGACATTAAATGGGATGGCATGGTGATCCCATTTGAGGGTGGTTAAAACGTTTGGAAAACATTTCTCAAAATTGGCTAGCTCTTTTGGAAGAAGGTAAGCTTCCAACGGCATGGGCAAAATTTGCTGGAATTCTGGTTTTTTATATTCCATTGCGTTGAAGAGATCAATGCTGGTGTCCATCCAGGATTTAGCGTCCACCAGTTTCAGGTCCTCTCAGATGGCAGCCTCGATGGTTTGGTGATTGAGTGGGATTTTATCCACTAAATTCATCTTTAGTTTTATTCATGATGTTTCAAATAACACCGCCACGTCCAGAAATAATTTTGCGTTGAGACAGCGTTTGGCAGCTCCAGTGGAGAATTTGTAAACTTGCCATATGGCCACAATGGCAGGCGCAATGTCCTTTATGATCCACTGTGTCACCATGGAATACAGGAACTTCAGTGCCTCACACTGCTTGGTTTTATGGGAGGATATGCCACAATTCAAGAGCATGTCTCTGGATGGGCGTGCATTTACTGGTGCCCAGGATGATGGTTTGACCGCAGTAGGGGTGGCAGATCCTTCCAGTAGGATCTTTAATTTTTTGGTGAGTTTTCCTGGACATCTGATCTGTTGAATTCAGCTCCAGATGCTCCTGTGTACATATCAGGGTTACTGCCCAATGCTTCAATTAAGCGTTCAGAACAAGGTTGCATGGGGTATTCCCATCCATTGACTAAAAATTGTCAGGGATGATGACTGACATTTTAGTGGGTGAGCAGATTGATTTTTGGTGGGGGCTGTCCCCAGCCCAATAAGATTTGCCAGGGATGATGCCTGACGATTTTGGTGGGCGATCAGATTGAATTTTGGTGTGAATTGTCCAGAACTGATCAAAAATATGTCAGGGCATTGGCTTGACAAATTTTGGCACGAAATTTTTGCAGTTTGTGTCAGAATCAGAATTTAACTGAAAAAAATGCGTCAAAAAATTTTTGCACACTTTTTCTGTGATTCATTAGTCCCACAACCAGGTTGCGGTCTGATGAGGAATATTCCTGAGACTGACAGACATGGTTTTCGTTTCATTCCCCAGAGTTGTCTTTGGTAAGTCTACTGGGCTTGCTAAGGGCAGTAGACGGTGGTGTTGCTGTCATGAGGTCCTCCTTTAGCACTCAATTACTATTTTTACAAGGGTAAGTGTGCATGGGAGTTTTTGATTCATCCTGATGCAATTTGGTACCTTCTCTGCCACCCTGGGGGGGGTCAGCGGCAGAAGGTGTTATAGTGGAAAGTTATATGGCAGATTTGTTTAGCTTTTCCTTGTACTTCTTTGGGTACTTGTTTAATAAGCTTAAGCACTTCTTTGGCGCAGGAGTTTAAACTAATTTTTTTTGAGGTGAATGGGTACCATTGCTGATTTCCCTTTGAGAAGGTTGGGTGGAAAGTCATCCAGTGGATATATTCTTCATCACGGTGTACTTTTTATTTATTTAAAAAGTAGTTATGCATAAGTAAGAATACATTTCTTTGTGCTAGGCACAGACGGGAGGAAGGTCCTAATTGCACTGGGTTGGTGGCTATGGGATATTGCTCTATAGACGCAGTAGCATACTAGCAGTCAAGTCTGTTCTCTCTGGTTTTGTTTTGGTCACATTTGATTAGCAAATAAATGTTTAAGTGAGAGAAAAGTTATTGTTCAGGTTATTTTTGAGAAAGAAAGTTAATGAATTATTTAATTTATTTTCTGATCCTCAACCGCTTAGACAAATAAGGTAAACCAATTAGATTGATGGGATCATACTCACACAGACAGACATACATACTTTTAAAAATTATATTTGGATTATATTTGAGATAGGGCACCTTTGAGAAAAATGTAATATTTTGAGTATAGGGAAAGCAGAATACAATAAAGTAGATGGGTAATTTTTTTATGAAAACTACTCAGCTTTTTGTAAGATCAAATTAAAATTTTGCCTTACTTGGTTGCTTGACTGACCATGGTTTTATTTTAAGTAAATATCTGTATAACTTTACATTCTTTAACACATTTAGACTTTAAATAACTATAAGTCGTGTTGATATTGGGTTTTTTGAGACATGGATGTCAAATATAAGACCATTGAGACAATTTATACTTAAGTGTCTCCAAGCATGGACACAAAAGGGGCGAAGTTCTAGACAAATGAGATATTTTTATTAAAATAGAAATGAATGGTTTCATTTCTTAAAAAATATATGGGAACTGTGTTCAATAATAAGAATACAAATTTATGCAAATAAACAGTTATCCACTATATTCCATAACAAAGTATTTATATATAACATGTAACAAATAAAAGTTAGATATTTAAACATAGTATACAATAATAACAATAACTTTCTAAATATATATGCTATAACATTATATTTGATATAACCATACCAATATGTAGTAAATGGGCATAGCATCTTGTTAATATGATATATATTTTTTACAAGTAGCATCTATTTTAACTAAATATATTCCACAGTTTCTAAAATTTATTTTGACGTGCATCTATTGAATAATTACTGTTAATTTTTTACAAACACTTAAATTTGAATGATGAATTCAACAACAAACTACTCAAGTTCTTAAGCTTGATTATGTGACATAAGTTATACTAACTTGGAACTCGTTATCACCAATAAATACAATTGCTTTATCCAGAGTTATTCCTTGAGATCTGTAAATACTATTCATGCATCCAAGCATAACAGGAAACTGCTCATTTGTACAAAAGATTCTTTACCATTTAAATGAATATGTAATAGCCACAATAGGGACTGAGCTTTCATAAATAGTTGTGCCAATATATTTTTTTCAAATTAAAGGTTTATTCATAATGGTATACGTTCACTGTAAGCCTCATATTCAATAGAAGGATCATAATTATATGAGTAATTGTGCCAACTGATCCATTCATGAGACTCTTGGCTACACAAAAATTTTATCTTATAATAGTTCTGGCTTCTTTACATAGACATAATTCAGCAGACAATCCTTGAGCTTCATCTGAATATGCAGCAAGGGCTTCTGAGCAGTTATGTATAGGTTTATTAAGGTGATTGATTATTCATTTTCTTGTAACTTATCATATTTAAATTTATTAATAAGAGTATCTTTGGCCATCATTCACAATTCATTTAAAAAAGGCTTACCCCAATATTATTAACAAAAAAATTAAGAATATAACATTGATGCCCAAGTGTCAGACATTCTCCTTCTCAACTTTCAAAAAAGAATGTTAGAGTAAAAATGCCCCTGAGTCCACTACTACAATTGGCCAATTAAATGTTTGATCTTCTAACAATATTATGGTTAATGAGGATATGAGTACCATCAGCAAAAAGAACCTGGCGGATTCTCAGTGGAACCCTACCCATTGGGAAAATATGTTTTATAATCAAAATCAGCTTAATAAGGTAAGAACTGATAATTGGATTTCTCTGACTCCTCAGCTGAATTTAATGTCCATTACCACATGGGTCTGTTCTCCCCCAAGGTGAGAAGATTTTACCTGCTGGTGATTAAGTGCAATTTATCAAATCATTACCACACGGGTTTGTTTTGCCCCAGAATATTTACCCTCATTCTGTTAGGCCAAAAGCCTATATTTCCTAATTTGGACGACTCAGCTTTTTAACACTATAGCCCCAAATTCCCATGGCCCCAATATTTGAACTAGTTTAAATATGAAATATTAGTATCAAATAGGAGAGCTTTTTCTGGTTTGCCCCACACAAATAAAAATAAAAAGTAAAAAACTTGGTTTTCTTAGGAGTTTATTATTTATTTTAAGTATTCCATTGTGGGTTCCAGCGGCACATAGCACCAGCGAGCATAACCCTTGCTGGATTCTGACACCAAGCTCAGTAATACTTCCATTAAAATCCTATTATGAGTCTCTTGGAAGAGTGATGTTCACCTCTGTTATAATCTTTGTGATATCGTTGAGATATGCTGTAAGTGATGCACAGGGTTGGTTCCCACTGAGCAATGGACAGACAATATGGTATTTTCTGGTCCATGAGACAAACTCCAAGACTTTAATAAAAATGGAACAATTAGCTCCAACTACACCACTTTATTAAATTTTTATTTCTAGCAGATTCTTTTTGCTTTGCTCACTTTTTCCTACTAACAATCCTCCTCCTTCAATCTTCTCATCTCGTTTATATATCAGTGACTTTGGTCAATACCAATCCTTTTGCTTATAGTTTTCTTTATTGCTGTATCCTCATTGGTTCATCCTCATAATTGTGAGGTCCTTACAGGGTTTATTATTCTTAACTTTACTATCAACATAGTTTGAGGAGATCTACTAAATATATGTCATGAATCAAGATTGCCTTATTACCTTATTTTAAGGCAATCCAATAATTATCCTTCCTGAGCTCATTATCAACTTATTTTATGGTTTAAATATTTGTCCAATATTAAATCATGCTTGACAGATTTTTAACCAATCTGCCGCAGCTATTTGGGGCTTATCGTCCAGTCATATCAGAATCACAACATTACCCCTTCACTTGACTGGATGATAAGTATCCTATTGTTTATACGCCCAGAGAAACATTGTGCGCACTTGGTTTAATGATCCAAATGCTTGCATGGTCCTTGATAGTGTAGGTGTCAATACCTGTTACTCAATTATATCAAATGGAGCAACCCAAATTTTGACCAGCTTATGCTTCCAACCATACCCATGATGGTCATGAAACAGAACCATCTCTCCTTCTTTTTAATGGCTAGTTCGCCTCATTGTAACTAAATGGCAGCCTGATCCTTTATCTTTTTGGCCAAGCTGAAAGAGTACGCTTCAGTTTGCATCTTAAATAAAGTATTTTCCAGGTTAGTCAAGTAATGTTGTGGATCCATTCCAATAGTATCTTCCATGCAAGCATAGAGAAGTGCAGATAGAGATGGGTGCCATCCATATAGTAACTGTTAGACTTTTCACAGTTGCAGAGTATTAGCTACTATATGCAAAGATGGCTGTGAAAAGGATGGAACTCAAATCTGAAGGTCAATCCGTTACTAATTTCTTAAGTATCTTCACTAAGGTTCCATTAACTCGCTCAACCATACTGTTGGACTTGAGGTAATATGGGGTCATCAGAACCCCACGGATGGCCATCAGCTTATTTTTGCTTTGAAAAGATATGAGATGTGAAGTTTGTTCCACTATCAGTAAGGATGAACTGAGAGCAGACATGCCTCTGGATTATACAAACCATTTATAAACTTGGCCGCTATGACTACCCCAAAACTTAGATTGCTCATGCTTCTACCCACCTGAACAAGTGGTCAATTGCCACCAGAATGTATTTGTACTTGTTAGCTCCCATTGGCAGGGGGCCAACGAAATCAATGGAAACCTTATGCCAAGAAAAATGAGGTTTCACAAGGCATTACAAAGTCCTCTGGAAGAATGATTTTTCCACTTGGCACTGGTGGCAGCAGTAAATTGTCTCAAGCAAATCAAAGTAAATGCTTTTCCAGTAGTACTGAGAACGCAACAATTCCAACATCTTGCACAATCCACCATGTATGACTGCCTTATCTACACTCATAATAATGCTTGGCCATGCCGAGGTTGCAGAAGCTCACCATAGAATTTCTAATCTGATTTTACAACTCACCGTTCTGCTGAAAGGTATTAGCTCACATCTCATTTAAAGCCTTTATGACTTGAGGTGGTTCATAGTTTTATTTTCCGCTGAGCTTTTTTATTGTACAACACATCGCTCAGATCTGCTGTTATGGCAATCATTGGTAATCTCAATAAGCAACTGGCGTTCTGGTATTTTGCTCCTGGTCAGTGGAGGATATCAAAGTCATAAGCTTGAAGTATGAGGGCCCATTAGGATATACGCACTTCAGGCTCCTTGAGATTCTGCAAACAGCGTAATGAAACATGACTTGTTATGAATTTAAACTTCACTATATTCAAATACACTCTAAATTGCTTATACACATAGATTACCACTAAGAATTCCCGCTCAGGCACAGTATAATTGCATTCATGGCAATTCAGGCTCTGAATGCAGTACGCAACTCAATGCTCCTTCCCCATGTTGTCCTTTTGGAATAAGACCTCCCCTACAGCGGAAAGAGATGCATCCGTCTGGACAATAAACCATTTATAAAAATCAGATAGCGCAGCACCAGTGCACTGATTAACGCCATCTAAAGTGCATACAAGGAGCACTGTCAACATTTTGTCCAATCAAACATGGCACTTTTTTGTAACTTGAACAGCAGACCTCCAATACAGCTGAAGTTGGGTATAAAGTGTCAGTAGTAACTAATAAACTTAAAAAACTTGAATGTCGTGCTTACTGTTTGGTGTAGTCAATTTTCAGATATCCTCCTCCTTAGACATTTAAGTTTCATCCCCATCACATCTACCACAAACCCAAAGTAATCCAGTTGGTCCTTGAGGAAGTGGCATTTATGGGGCTTGATCTTGATGTTGACCTCAGAAAGCTGGAAGAATACCTTCTACAGGTTGGGTAAGGTGCTCAGAAAACGTGCAGGAGAAGACATTAATATAGTTGAGGTACACAAAAAGCATGATAGCTTCATGATGCCAAGGATGATGTCCATGGCTTATTGAAATGTATCCAGGC
This sequence comes from Massospora cicadina, assembly GCA_022478985.1. Classification (NCBI taxonomy): domain Eukaryota; kingdom Fungi; phylum Entomophthoromycota; class Entomophthoromycetes; order Entomophthorales; family Entomophthoraceae; genus Massospora; species Massospora cicadina. Next base: position 79,184 of record JAKSZP010008271.1, read on the forward strand.
CATTGCATAGCCCTTGAAGCATATGTTTGGTTTAAAAAGTCCTTTGGATGTGATTATGGCGCATTTCTCTGTTCCGCCATGGGCAACTTAATTTGCCAGTACCCCAATATTGAATCCATCGCCAAGAGTAATTAGCTCCTCCCATCTAATCTAAAGCATCATCAATCTGCAGCAAGTAATACAAGTCCTTCTTGGTGCTACTATTGAGCTTTTGGTAGTCAATTACTACCCAGTTGATACCATCCTTGTTTTTTACAATTAGGACGGTCAAAGCCCAAGGACTCTTTGATGGTTCTAGCATCCCTTGCTCCAGTAGCTTCTCGATTTCCTCAGTAGCTAAATCTTTAGCTGCCCTATATTGGAGGATTGGCTGAGACCTGATGGGGGGATGATATTCAGTGTCCAATTAATGGACCACTACCCCCTGAGAACACCCTAATTTATGGTCATTGATAGCAAATATCTCCTTATTTTTATAAAAAAGCTATCACCTGATACTTCTGTTCTTCTAATAATCCCATTTAATTTTCACGCAGTACCACCGCCATTATGCTGGGCTGCGGTTTGACAGGTAGACCAAATTCATCCAGTGACTGAACTCATAACCTGTAGAACCTCATCAACTGGGGTCAAGTGTAAATATGCAACTATTTAATGCTGGCAGATTTGCAATGGTTCTTTTTGTAGATTTCTAGAAAACCCTTGATCTACCCATGTCCTGGAAGTATAATGCCTGGGGCCACATGGGCTCAAGCAGCAATTGCTGATAAGTGCCAATAACTTCCTCTTAGAGTCTGGCTGGTATTTCCACCTCAAATTTGGTGTTGACTATTACTTAGTGGTCAGAAGGGATGGATATAGGCCCAGCAGTTATGAGAGGCAGCCCTTGGTATTCATATATCTGTTGGGGAGGGCCCAGGTCTTGTTCTTTAGTTGATAATATCAAAACGGAATCACCCCATCACTATATGCAAATTTGATATGTCCCATATGCACTGGATCCTTCAGCACTCCGCAGGAGGTAAATTAAATTTAGATTTGCTGCCCCAAAATTTCGAAGGTTTTCTCTTTCATGCAATGACATCCCTGAAGTGTCGCTATAAAGCAGTTCCAATTAACAGGTCATTTTTCTGTTTGGTAACACTATTGCCAGAGCTTCAATGACAACTGACTCAGAATGCAAAGGTAGCGTACTGTACGCAACTCAGAGACCATGTTTTCCACTACAGTGGTCCCATACATCATTCAATATTCTACATCATGTTCTAATGTCAACTTAGCCACCAACTCAGTGAAAACTATGTTGACTGGGAGCCCATATCTATTATAGAGCAAACGCAATTTTTTGCTACAAAAGTGTCACAATACTTACACTCAAATAAAAGAAATTTGCCTGTTTGTATGTGGACATTTAAAGAGTCTTTTTTTTTCAAGGAAGCTCATAAACCCCTCGCCAAATTTAGGGTATTCTTTTACAAGAGTTTCTACCTAGAGGGTGACTTTTACTCCTGTCAGGGAAGGTGCATCTGAGGATGGGACCAGCTTGTCTGGAGAAACTTGTTCAACCATTTTGCAGGCGTACAGCTTCAGTTGCTCCTGAGGTCCTTCTTCCGCCGCATCCTTGGCTTGCACTTGTGTTAGTACATTTACACCTCTGACCAGCTGCAGATATAAAACTCATTCATCATACTGAGGGAATTCCCCTTAATATACTTCAATATATTCAGGTGGGACGTTTAAAGTTGGGATAGCAGAAGTAAAGAGTCTTATCTCTACTCCTCTCAATCTTTTTCCTGGTAATACTGATCCTGCTGTGCTTATTGAACCTGATGGTTGGGGCAACTCCAGGAAAGGTGGCCAGGCAACCGCATTAAAAACAATTTAACCCATAGGGTCCACGTCCTTGGTTCTCATTAGATACTAGGCAATAATTTGACTGTTGGCGATTAGTGGATTCAGGGCCAGGTGAATAGGTTATATGATAAGGGTCAGAATAAACAGGCTCAGGTCAAAAGTTGGGCTGCTGGTGATTACCATAAGCAGGTCCAGATTGGAAGTTAAACTGCTGGGGGTAACTCTCCAAGGGCAAGGCGTGTAATTATCATAAGGCTGGGTGTTACTAGGCGAAATCTGAACAGCATGGGAGAATTTCTCCAAACAAGAAGACCTGGCAACGGCTGCAGTATGCTTCCAATCCGTATTGGTTAGAGTAAAGATAGCTGATAGATGGTACAAAAATTGAACAATATAGCAGTGGTACATCATCCTCCAAAACTGGAGCCATGATGTTGTAAGGTTCTCAGTATGGCTTCACTGCAGAGTTTATTTTTAAGCTACATAAATTTCAGATTAAGTCCCTACCCCACTTAATACATAAGCTTTCACCATAAATTGTTCAGCAAATGCAGCGTGGGTCTCTTTATGATGAAATACAATGATCAAGGACTCAGCCTTCCGCTGTGACAACTTTGTGGTACCTCCAAACAACCGCAGCACAGTATTCTTCACCTCTTAATATGTAACAAAACTGCTTGAAAAATAGCAAGTGACTTTGTTGTCAGTTCTAAAATCCAAGGCGAATTTCAGCAATTTGGCCTTGCACAAATCTGAGGCTCTTTACACTGCAAACTCGAATTTTTTAAAAGACCATGGATGTTCCCATCACAGTCAAATGGGTGGCAGCTTATTGCTACGAACCTCTTCCTCCTACTCATAGATGCGAGCCTTTGGAGCGTACTAAGCAATGGGTCAAGACCCATAGGCAGTATATCATTGAGGTTCTGGTTTGGTAGGGCCAGCAGCATATGACTTGTCTGCTGCTTCAGGGGTAGCATGTGTCCCTTTGGTGGGCAGTACAGGAATCACCTGAGGAAATTGGTTCGCTGAAACAAAATCATCTCCAAGGCTGTCATCTTGGGTGGAGTAGCCCACGCTGCATGTGGTGTTTGTGAAAGGCTCCTCAACTGGGTACCCAGCCTCATATTTTTTTTTATTGCGGGGAAGGCCGACCATGGGACGGAAACTTCCGAATATGACTCAGATGAGACAAAACTCAGTACCAGGTGAGGCACCCCAGAGAAGCGATGCTATCTCTTGTTGCCAGCGGGAACGCCACTTATGGGAAGGGGGAGGGAACGTGTGTAGGGGGCGTAGCCACTATTGAGAATGTGTGGAGGAAGGGGTCTGATTTGATGAACCAGACTGGGAACCAGGAGGAGACCAGCTGCCGGCGACGTGGTGGGAGATATCCAAACATCCACGCTTGAAAGTGATCCACCAAATGAGACCAGAATCTGTGGACAGCTTCAGGGAGGGTGGGGATGGATCCAGCGATGGCATCTAAGACAATCGTGTGGATAGTCCACATGGCGATTGCAACCACCCAGAGCACGAAGGGAGGGTGGGAGGGGGAGGCCATTGATGAAGCAAACATATCTCTTGACAGACTGAAGGGATATGTTTGATCCTGGCCTAGCAGGCGTTGGACTTCGCGCCATATTACTTTAGAGGTGGGGCACTTCTCCAGGTGGTGAAACAGCGTTCCATACTGGCCACACACGACACAGGATGAGTGTAAAGCATTAGAGCGCTCAGCTGTATGATACACCCGCCTCAGGCAGCGCCACACATGGGATCGGACTTGAGGCTGCAACAGAGGATGGTATGCGTATTTCCAGATAGTCTTTTGGGTCTCAGTGGAATAAGGGATGTCCATCATGTCCAGGTAGTCCACCCTGGATAGGACTTGGGGTCGAGTGGGGATCACGCCATCATGGATGAGTAGCCCCTGTACCTCTTGTGTGAACTGAGGAGAGGGGCGGCCTCTTTGGGTTTTATGTCCACTAATACGAATTCTCCACTATGCGCTTCGCATGGAGAGTAGGATTCGTTTGTAGTGGGTTTTGGTCCCGTGAGGACCTGTGGCTGATGTGTGTGATGCGAGGTATTTCATCAGGGAGTGGGGGTTTGATGGATTGTTGAGGCCCAAGGCTCAGGAGAGATGGAGCGGGCCGCGCGGGACCAGTGTTGGGATGGGAGTGTAGGAGCAGTGACGGCCGCAATCCAGGTGCCTAGGATCTTGGCGGCATGGGCTTTGAAGTCAAGTAGGCCCATGCCACCATGATGATGAGGGCCAAACATGACCTCTAGCCGTACTGGTGGAGGGCGGCCTGACCAAAGCCAACCTTGTAGCAAAGCATACAGGGATTTGAAGAAGCTTGGGGGAGAAGGGGATGGCGTGGGCTCCAAACCAGACTTTGGATAGGAGCATAGAGTTGGCAAGAACAACCCTGCCAGTGAGGGTAGTAGGGTGGGCTCTTGAGAGAGGCGATTCGCTTCGTCACGTTGTCCAGTATATGGCCCTCCATTACTGCTGACGCGTATCCTCCTGCCTCCAACCACACGCCCAGATGGCGTACCGGTCCTATGGTAGGTCGCGGCACAAAGGGGGAGCACCAGTGGAGCGGTGTGTTTTGAGTTAGTAAGGCGTGGACTTGGGCGAGCAGCTGGGCTGGGTTGGGAACTACTTGCTGGGGCCCAGCAGTTCTGAAACCGACCAAGGAGGATGATTTCGGTTTTGGAGGCGTTTAGTGCCGCGTTGCTTACCCGGGAATATTCCTGGATGAGGGCTTCAAGCGCGCGTGCATCTTTATTATTAGACACCCCCACCACGCAATCATCTGCAAATGCCATCATCTTGACTGGGGTTTGGCCTGGCACATGGAACCCAGTGAGTTGGGCATTCACATTTCGCAGTAGTGGGTCAAGGCTGAAGTTATATAAGAGTGGGCTCAGGGGGTCCCCTTGTCGCAGGCCCCTTTGAGGATGGACTACATCCGTTAGGAAACCTGGGCCGCGCACAGCCATTGTTGCAGATTCCGTGAGCAACATCACCCAGTTAATAAAGCGGGGAGGTAGGCGGAATTGTTGGAGGCAGGCCCTACCCAGCCTCATATTGATCATAAGTGAATTTTCCCAAATAACTCCTTGTAGTTTGTCCACTTCACAATGAGGGCGCTGAGGATTATAGGTGCTGTTCAACTTCTACTTTATACAATTTAGTCATTCAGTAGTGTCATCCAGGCGATTAGCAAGTTTCCTGTTTTGTTGTCCAAGGACCCACATTTGGTTGAACGTGTCATCAAGCTGGTTCATTACATCAATATGCTCCTGAAGGAGCTCATCCTGATTCTTGAGCACCGCGTCTAAAGCAAGTTCAAGTTTCACATATTTGGCTAGCACAGAGTGCCATAAGGATTCCCTGTCAATGCAGGCCTGATGTGACATAACCAGCAACTGGAGAGTTTTTATTTTTTTGTGGTTGATCAATGGTCCCCCTGTAGTGAAAACCACCGTTATAATTTTTAGAAATATTGTTAAGATATACCATAAGGCTGCACAGGGTCAGTTCCCACTGAGCGATAGATGAACAATATGGGGATTGTGGTCCTTGAGACAAACTTAAAGACTTTAATAAAAATGGAGCAATTAGCTCCGATCAAACCACTTTATTTAATTTGATATTATTAGCATATTTTTCTGCTCATCTCTCTTCTTCCTACTAACAATCCTCCTCCTCAATCTTCTCAGCTCGCTTATATATCATCAACTTCAGTCAATACCAATCCTTTTGCTTATAGTTTTCTTTATTGCTGTATCCTCATTGGTTCATCCTCATAATTGTGAGGTTCCAGCAGGGTCTACTATACTTAAATTCACTATCGCCTTAGTTTGATGAAATCTACTAGATATTTGTCATGCACTACCATCACCTAAACGCCTTATTTGGAGGCAATCCAATAACTTTCCTTCCTGGGCTCAGTATCGCCTTATTTTAAGGCGCTTGAATATTTGTACATCAATAAATTGTGTTTGATATATTTTAGCCAATCTGACGCAGCTATTTGGGGCTTATCTTCCAGTAATATCAGAATCTCAACATTCTCTCATATATATCATCATTTTCATAAAAGAATATATCCTTGAACTCTAAATATAATGAACTTTACTGAATAATTTTTAGCATTTTATTAGTGTAAAGGCTATAGTTCACATGCCAGTGGAAGCTATAACCAATTACCCACTAGATGAATGCAAAAAGCTCCAGATGGCAGGTTGGCTTTTTATGTTTAGCGTCTCTGAGTCTTTGATCAACTTTGAAATAAGTTCAACCCAAGCATACAGGATTTATTTATAATAACATAGCTAATGTTTTTAAATCATTTTTAATTGAAATTTTAGCATCACTGTTTAATTGTGGTAGAGCGTTTCTTAAAGGGCTATATTAAGAGCTGAATAGAGGGTCTAACCATTAATCTTTTATTATCTACATCACCTTCTAGAGCCATCAAAAGAGTAGCATTGCATTGGAAATGAGTGTTTATTCAATGAAACATCTTATTGATGATACAACTCTTTCTTGTTTCAACCTTACCTTGTACTATTGCAAGCTTATGTAAACAATAATTTAATCCATTAGCTATTGAGTCAAAAAAGATAAAATGGCATTTTGTTGTTCATTGAAGTTGATACAAAAAGTAAAAGAATTTTCAACTATTTACAATTGTTTTACTGCTTTTCTCAATAAAATCAGCAATATCTTTTATATCTGGATAACTATGATAACTTTGTTCCATTCATGAGGTACTTTGATGTCACAATTATCAAGAGTAACATAGGTAGGTAGGTCATTAGGCATAATGTAAGTCTTGGGGAGAAACCCTTTGCGGCTTAATTGGGAGGAGTTCAGTTTTGCACTAAGAATGGTATAAAACCAGCTGCTGCCCCTCTCATTACTATGGCGAATTAGCCCATGTGGTAGATGAGAGATGGGTGTTGGAATATCCTTTGAGGATAATGTCGTTTCCCCCATGCCAACCACCCATGAGTTGATCCAGAATTTTTTTTGGGGGGTGTTTGGGAAGTGGCAGCAACCAGGGGCCATCACTAGCAGAGGGTTAGCAGAGATTCTCCCCCTCAAGAGGTTATCTCTGGTAGTTCAAGTTCCACAAATAAAATTTAAATTGATATCCAGCAAAACATATATTGAACAAGTCAATTTCAGGCGTGAGAAATTCCAACTGCTGTTCATTTTCATCACTGGCAAACACAAGCCTGTCCCTGATAGGTTCAGGCACAATGAACCTCTTTCCTACTCAATGGGACTGGCTGTATGTGGCCTGGCTCTAGGTGCACCCAGTAACCTGCTGGATGAAGTGTCACCATTCTTCCAAGTGGAATTGCATTGGGAGGAAATAATTGGTGGCAAAATTTTAGCATAAGTCAGCTGTCTATGCCAAGTTTTTTCAGAATCATAAAGGCTTTCAAATGTTAGTCTTCTAATATCAAATTGCATAACTGTTTTTGAAGCGAATTCAATCATTCCTGTTGCCCTATTTTTGATATTATAAAGAAGTGGACCATTACAAGTTCACTGTCGCTCCATTTTTTCCTCTCACTATAGTGACTATGATTTCCAAGTTCATAAATCTCTGACTCATGCTCGCAGCTGCCCTATTACTTTCTCTTCCCAGAATATGGATGGCTGTACTAAAAGTATTCAGACTGGGGCTCTGGGTGATAATTTACCCTAAGTTCCAGGCCAGTCTTATTATCAGCACATACCATGACACACAACTGCATTAATTGGCATCCAGTCTCTCTCATTATATATCATTTCAATATCATCATTTTAAAATTCATCTTAATCTTCCACTGACTGCAAAAAATATTCTTCTGATGAAGTTCAACAATGCTACATCGTTGATAAGCAATTATTTAAGTTTCATCCTAATTTTCAAATTTGTTCACAACGCCAGGGTTTATGTAACATCAGCTGTTGTTTACAAAATTATCAAGAGAGTGTCTGTAACTCTCTCGTTCCCAGCAAGGTGATGTGGGATGCAAACTCACATTGCTAGGGAACTAGTCATCAGGAGAATGGGAAATAAGGCACCTGAAACGGTGCCTGTGCAAAAGGTACCCCAGGCAAAGGTGTAGAGCGCAACATATAGTACCAGGTGAGTGAGAAAATCACAACTTGAGTGGACCCCAGATGGGAGTCCATAATCAAGTGTAACTTGGCGCCAGTAGGCTTGGGTGCCTCAATTTGGAGGGGACCTGGGCGGCCCAAGGGAGCACCTGGGATTTTGGTAAATTGTGATAAAAGGTAGTGGCCCACATAGTTGGAGATCTCCCCAAAGAGGTCCACCACCAAGTTCGCCCAAGGAACCATTAGCAAAATGTAAAATAACGGGTAAATTTATCTAAGAAAGTTGACTAATGAGGAGTGTTGGTCACAAAAAATGTATTTAAAGTGGGTTGGGGAAATAAAGGTTCTGCAGAAGTGCACCTAAGCCTTGACGCTCCAATAAACAGATGCTTCCATCTGTTTTTGTAAAATACACCAAAAGTGCCCTCACTTGAGTAATTGTTTGAAGCCATATTTTACCCAATCTTAAAAATTTCATAACTTGAATGGGATTTGAAACCTTGCTCTCCAATTATCTGAATTAAACCATCTTTTTTTGTAACGTAAATTGTTCG
>JAKSZP010008272.1:0-87447 GCA_022478985.1 Massospora cicadina
GGTCAAGAAAGTGAATGTCTGACAAAGGTGGCTTCCCCCCTCACCATCAAAGGAATATAGCCCATGTCATGGCTTGAGGATGACATGATTATGGGAACCAATAGCAAGGATAATGCTGCATGCCAGGAGGCCAAAAAGGTAAAGTTGGCAGGCCTCCCTAACCTCAAACATACCCTGGACAATTCTGGGTTAAGGTAAGATATGTTTAGGTTGATCCTATGGATGTGAAAGAAGATTGACCCTGCATTACAGCAGGTGCATTAGAATGAACCAGCTATACTTTAATAACTATGGTTTACTTCAGTTGCTCAGTGAATGGGGTCCTGAAACCTGTTCAATTTTTGAGATTTTCGGCTCAGGTTGGCCTTTCCTTTTTTTTTAGTACTAGATGGTCCCAACCCAAGGGGGGGATTCATCGATGTCAGGTTGGCCTTTCCTTCAATCAATAACTTGAGTTCAGGTGATTACTAGTTATAGTACACCACCTGATGGAAGCATGCACTTATTGGTGCACCTGGGCTTAGCACCACTTTCATCAATTGATTTCCTCAAATTTGGTTAGATATGTTTACTCAAGGCCAACCTTTCTCATTGGTTGACTTACTCATTAATAAAAAACCTTCATTGGTTTATATTTCTTTTATGTTAACTTGGGCAAACCTATGCATGGACCACTTTGAGGAGGTCTCTTACAAAGTTAACTGCTTTATTCAAACAAATGTAACAATCACATCTGGTGCGCCATGGGACTGCCCAGGTACCCTCCAGACTGAGGCACCCTTGCACTCCAGACAGAGAACTACTTGTTTATGGACTTCACTTTGGGGTTCACCCAAGTCTTATTGTCAGTTTGATCCTTATTAATCTATACAGTATTGAACTCCCTTACCTTATATTACCTCAGCTCCAGCACCTTCTGCGGGGCTATGCTCATCATATTTTTGACAACGAGTTTCCTGGCATTGGGGATGTGCACTGTGCACCAACATGCTGGGAACTGGAGAGTTATAGAAACTCTCCTTACAGCCCATTTTTGGATGAGAGTTGGGTGACAGCCTACCCCCTCAAATCTTTCACATACCAAGCCTTCCCACCAAGAGGTTGGTGGAAAGGATTGAGGGGCTGTGTAGGGAAGTTATGGCAGCCAGAGTTCCTGACAGAAAGCAAGTTGATTGTTCCTGGGATGTCATATATCAGATAATTGAAATTTGATCTATTTAAGGTTTAGAGGCTGAAATCAGATGACAATAACTTTTTGATACAAATTCATGATAGAAAAGGCATGTTTCCACTTTCTGACTTGGGCGTTGGTATGCAGGCCCACTCATAACAGGTGTGGGCATACCAAATCCATTAATTTCAATGTGGGATCAGCCTTACTGTCTCTGGACATGGGCATATCCCACAGAATGGCCTCTTCATCTACTTGTACACATGTAAGCCACAAAAAAAGTAAACTTTTTTGATAATAATATAAATGGAAAGTGGGTTGATCCAACCTTACTCCTCAGATTTGATTAATATAAAATTTTTGATATTGTGTTTATTATACAGCTCTCCCTCTGCATTAAGTTTGGTGCCCATTCAAACCCCATTATCACCCATCATGTTTATAAGGCAGCATACCTCAGCAGGTTATGATGTCGCTCCAGTTTCTAATTTAATCCCCCTTCTTTATCAGATGAATATCTTTAAAATAAATAAACTTTTAAATTGAATTAGTTTGCAGTTTCAATTCTCAGCTATCTGTTAAAAATCCTGGTTCTACTGTCTAACATTTGCAATTTCCATACTCACTTTATACTAAACATTATGGATGGCTGTACCAGCGGTATCATGCCTGTTGCTGTGGTTGGTGACCCCCGCTGAGTGGCCGTGCAGTCTTATTCTTATCAGCCAGCTTCATGACTTAATAACGCCATACACAGAAGATTTTTTCATTAAAGGTTCAGACCTAGCTTTCCTGTTGTCAGAAGAGGCTGAAAGTCGTTCTAATGTGCTCAGGTGCAGCCCCATTATGTTTAATACCGAGGCTTCATCAAGGTTAGACACACTTGGAACTATGTCTAAAGTCCCATATAAAGAATAAGATTCTTCAAACTACCTTATGGTTCACCCTTAGGACAAGTAAATAAATTATCACAAGTGGCTCATCTCTTTTCATCAAAACCCCTGAGAGAGCGGCCGCTTTAGCAATAATTGGTGATTGCTACAGGAGGCACCATCCAGCAATTGCATAGAGTTTTATGAAAATACCATTGAACTGTACCATGAGGATTATCTTCCAGAAGTTATGAATCTGGTGGTTAAGTACAATATACTTAAAGATTTGAAGCAACACGTGGATCCTTTATCAATTTAGGTAAGAATAAAAAGATCACCACCAGAGCTGGGAATAGAGATGGGAAGGATTCAAGTGAGAGATAAGCTGGATTTTTAGGAGAGTGAAAGTGATTTGATTCTACAAAACCTAAACTTGATTTTTACCAGATGAGAAGATACAAATACCTTTTATTTCACTTAGATCTGGACTCAAATAACAGGCAGGTGAGATGTTTCCCCCCTAAGGCCGATACCTACTTTGGGAGAACACAATACTAGTACTAACTTACTAGCAACCAGCTTTGTAACTCAAACGTCAACTTGGTTCTTAAGAAAATTTCAATTTGTGCTCATACTTTAAGACTAAGTTAACACCTGGCAAGAAAACTATAGTCATATCTATTCAACTATGAAAACGACATGGATGGAGCCAGTGACAAACAGATATCTCGCAATGTTAAGGGACCTAAGATCAGAAAAGCATATGATGTGCTTGGAGGTACGCTTTGACCCCATCACACTTGGGCTGAAGAAAAGTGATTCTTATTGGTGAATTTAGAATTGCTAATTAAATTCAAAAAATGAACCAAGGGTTTCTCACCATGAGAAATGGGGAAGTTTAAATCATTTGTACTCTATACAAATTAGTTTTACCTTAATACAAAACACCTTTGGATATCTAGAGCCTTACTCTAATCACCACAAAGTCCCTCTTTCTTAGTTTGCTTAAATCACACCTGCAACCCTTATGCATATGACCTTGTCTGTGAAACCTACCAAACCCTTGAAAGCTATTAAAGATCCATTGTATTGGGATTTAACAAAATATGAAGGTGGGCTTTTGAAGTTCGCTCTATCAGATAACATATTTATGGACTATATTATATTAACTATAGTTTAATATATACTAAGCGTTAAGAAGTACTTTATTAATATAAAATAGTATTATCTAGATTTCTATAACAATGCAGGGAGTAAAGGAGAAATTAAGATCTGAAATGGATAGATAGGGAAATTCCGCCTTAGAGTAAAATGGAGTGAAGATCATTTAGCTCATGCTACAATTTGTGATAAGATAAGCTGTGAAGCAAGTTTGCTTATAATTTATCCGTGGATCACCAGGGGGCAATTTTTATTCAACTTTTTAGTTAACTCGTTGGCTCATAATTTAGGTACTATCAATAAAACTTCTCAACTTGATGTCTATATAAAAATGATAGATAATGTATGTTGTTATTGTTAAAAATAGTTTTAAATTATGAGCCCAAGGTTGAGGCTTGATTACTATTAGGTGAAATCCTAACGCCTTTTTAGTACTAGTGGTGCTCAATTAAAAGCCAACACCTTGATTGATGTTAAAGATGCTTATAATAATGAGTCAAGGCATCATGATCATTAAAAACGCCTTCTTATCAAAAGGCTGCTTACATTGCTTAAAGTCATTTTGATAAGCCTAAGGCAAAGTATTAACATCAATATGAATGAAAGTACTCAAATTACTCTTTGTACAATTATGACAACTGTCAATAAGAAAGGAGTTTATGGAGAAGTTGTCATAGGAAAAAAGAAGATAAGGAAGAAGGATCTAAAGAGTAGGTCGCAGTATTGGTCAATTGGGCTGTACACTACACTAATAGAACCAATAATAGGAGCCTGTTTCATGAGTTAATTTAGGATAATATGTCATCTGAGCACCAAGTGAAGTGGATGTGTCTGCCTGCCTCAGACCTAACTAAGAAAAGCTCAATAGTACAGAGCATTATCACTTGGATCAAGCTTCCAAAACAACACATATAATTGACAGGATTTTAATGGCAAGTTTCTCATAGAAACCACATCTAAGAATAGTACAATTGAAGACTGCGAGTCTCAGGGCTTGTAAGGAGTCCTGACTTCTTGAAGAGTTAGGGGATAACAGTAAGACAGTCAGTGCCGTTATTGCCACAGGCATGTACTATTAGAAAGATACTACAAAATTTGAAGTCACTATACACAAAGTTAAAGTATTTTCAGTGCTGGATACTGGCGCTCAAATCAACATTAAGGCTTCCAAATTCATGAAGATATTGACTTTTGAAACTGACATATACTATCAGGACAAGTTCACAAGTGACAGACCAGAGTTACTAAAGCATTAAAAGCCTATTCTACATTGCCCTTGCAATTTGGATGCACTGTTTTTTGTCTTCTCCATCTATGGTGCTTGAGAAAAATCAATGCAATATCCTCATAGGAATGAGGTTCCTAATTAAGTTTGTAGTACTAGCAGTTTCACAAAGAGTTAAGTTTGTCTTTTCATCTATCATATGCTATTTTTGTTCAAGATGAGGAAAAAGTAGTGGAAGGAGAAAATACCAGCAGAGCTGAGTATTCCATTTACCCAGTCAGCTATACCCCGAAGTTGCAGGGAACAAAAAATTACATCCAACACTGGAAGCAGAGTATGGTTTCCCCTTGGACGCCAGTAAAGAGATGAACCTAAAGCCTAAATTAGAAGGTTATGTTAATCAACATAAGTATTGTTTACCAGAACATACTATGCTTTAGATTTACTGCTTTAAAGGAGTTATAGAATAGACACCTAGGGTGATGTCTAAATTTAAGATTCTACTACCAAGGAGATATCAAAATATCTTGGAAACATTTTCAGGCACCCTGTCAAGATCAAGAATAAATAAACTATTGATAAAGTAAAGGTTTACCACTACGCTGACGTTGAGTTAGCCCACGCCATTGCTGGCATCAGAGATATTGGGCTACAGGAGCCAACTACACAGGAAGAGCGTGTCCTCAATGAACTTTAGGATCATTATTCAGATAATTTTAGCATTAGACCTAATGATTATGGCTTGTGAAAACGAAGTTTAAAGGATTGAAAATGGGAGCGCCATACGCTTCCAACAAAAAACTTTCCACATCTTGAGAGCAAGGAAGAAGGCATTTCAAAAGAACTACAGCAACTTATAGATGAAGGCCTGGTATAATCCTAAGATTCCTTGGGCATCACCTTTTCTTCTAGTGTAAAAAAGATGCAACTCACTGAATAGTCATGAATTACATAAGATTAATCATCTTGAATAAGAAAGATTCTTACCCACTAAACTGCAATAATAGTCGCTTGAAATGTCTTGGAGTAGATCACTATTTATCATCAATGAACCTGGATAGTGGATACTGTCAGTTGGAGCTGTCACTGATAGAAAAGGAGATTTATGCCTGACTACCAAAAAGGTGTACAAACCAACTCATATGCCATGGTGAATGTGCAATTCCCTAACTAGGTTTCAAAGAGTAGTAAACAGATTTTGTTGAGATATAAAGATGTTGAGTGTGCTTATTTATTTGGATGACATCACGGTGTTCAGCAACACGTTTGAAGAACATCCAGAACATCTGAAGCAGGGTTTTACCCAGTGAGAAGAGAACAACCTCAAGTCAAAATGAAGCAAGTACTTGTTTTTGAAGAGCCTGTTAGAATCAATTGGCCATGTAGTGAATTAATTATGAATCAAGATACAGCAAGGGAAGGTTGAAGCTATTGCAAAGATGAGTCCCCCAAGTTCATGAGGGATGTCAAGGTGTTCTTGGGAATGGGGATACTACTTCTTATTTTGTGCCAAATTTCACAGACATCGCCAAGCCACACACACCTGCTCAATAAAGGGTGCTGTTCAATTGTGAAAAAGAGCAAGAAGATGCCTTCAACAAGATTAAACTTAAGCTGATGGAAGCTCCAATTTTAATATATTTGAAATTTTAAAGACGCTTTACATATACACTAACGCCAGTGATGTGGGTATGGGTGCCATCTTAGCACAGTTGGAAAAAGGAGTAGATCACCCTATAGAGTTCTACTAAAGATTTTCACCAGAGCAGAGCACAACTACACAGTTACAGATCATGAGTGCTTAACAATGAAAAAGCAATATGTCATAACTGACCTTATTATTAGGCATACACCTCAAGATATTTTACAACCATGCCTCATTGAGAATGTTGACAACATTTAAGCTCCTGATGGAAGTTAGCAAGATGGGCTGTTCAGTTGCAAGGCTACAACTTTAAGATCCTGCACTAAGCAGAGAGGCACCTGAACGCAGACAGCTTGTTATAATCCATCTTTCACTTGCAAGCCCACAAGAGCAACAAAATCTACTAACTTTTAGGCAAACCAGAAGAGAAATGGAAGGAAGAAGACGATTTTAGTTTAAAAATACCAAAGAGCTGTTCAAGAGCAGCGAGATTCCAAGATGGACATATGGAGTACAAGTACAGGAGAAATGGCTATAATACATGAAGCTGGGCAACCAAATGGCAATAATTATTGAAGGACACCGTCAAGTAGGCCACAGGAGGTTACATAAGACCACCATCACCTTAAAGAGAGATTCTACATGAAAGCAAAGTTGGACGACATCAGTCAGTCTTTAATCTGTTTTAAATTCATCTAAAACATGACACTCCCAAAGAATTTAGAGTTTCATTTTGTCCCTCCAAATGCACCCTTTTACAACGTCTTTATCAACATTGTAGGACCATTCCCGGAGACATCCAGTGGTATTAGTTTATCATTGTAGCGATATATTATTTCATTAAGTGGACAGAAGCAATCTTAGTCAAGGCGTTTACCTCAAGTGTAACACGAGATTCCTCAAAACCAGGTCACTACTTGCCATGTATGCCCAAGAAGCTCTTTTAAATAATAAACGGCTTTACATCTCAGATGTTGTGCAACGTCTGATTGACTTAGTAGAACTTAAGCAGCAGTCTATCACGCCCTAAATCCCCTCTACTAACAAAGTCGTGGAAAGAGTGAACATAAATCTTACATTTAACTTATAGAAGATTGTGGTCAACCAAAGATCAAAATAGAACATCTTGTTGCCTTCACCCTGTTCGCTTAACAGTTAAGACGTTGACTGAAAATTACAAGATAACTCATAGTTTGCATTATAAAAGTTATTTTGTAGTTGGCAGTCAACGTGTTAAGCTACCATAGGACTAATGGCATGTCTCCATTAAAAACGTCATATATAAATGAAGCTGCGATACCAAACTCTTTAGTCCCAGTGATGGATACAGATAGGAAGAATCTACATCCCAACAGATATCAAGAAGAGTTATCAGAGGAGTTGATCAAGTTTCAGCTAAATTTCAGCAGCAACATTAAGAAGTCACTTAAGGATATGGCTAAAGGGAGTCACCAAAGACCTAAGTTGCCCATCTTTGAGGTGGGACAAAAAGTGATTTTTGAACCATATATAAAAATTTTAGCTAGTTGGGTTGTTCTCTTGGTGCTAGCCCAGATTACACAATATGGTAGATTCAGTATGCTTAGTACGTCGCGCTGCTTAAAGAATAGAGGCCAAAGTTGTACCCTAAGCTCACAAGACTTATCTATTATAGGAGGAGGAAGAGATTAGGTATATAAAGTTCCTTGTAATATAAGGTAAAAAACATATTATAAAAATAATGCAGAGTTTTTCTACCCTATTAACCAAAAAACACCATAGTTAGTTACTTAAAAAAGACTTTGATCACGCGATATTCTATATTTAAAGGCAAGTAAATATACTGGGGCTATCAGATGAAGGATATAAGGTAATGTCCAGGCTTCATGATTCTTCCTCCATTGCGATACTTAGTTGTCAGTGTGAGGAATTGAGGTCTAAGGATGCGATTTGTACAATAATCAACAACTGCCATGATTAAATTTTGATGCAAATTAATTTAATCTTATTGGCGTTCAGTGCAGAATGTTGTAGGCAATATGGAATGGTTGGGAGATTGTTAAGAGCCAATAAGAGTATAAACAAGCTTTGCACTTTGTCATGACTGATACAGTTTTAAAAATTAGTCAAAGGTACAATGTATCCTCTTGAAGCAAAACGAGTAATTTGGAATAGTTAGAAGCTTATCCATAGCCAATCAGAGTTTCAAACTACTTTGTACTTCACCAGAGCTTATACAGTTCCAGCTAATAAGTTGAAGGTATAATAATTTCTCATGCATTGTCACATGTAATTTTTATTGGATGAGAGCTTGCTTTAGAGCCAATCAGAGGGTCAAACAAGTTTTGCACTTCATTGTGGATTACACAGTTCCATAAATAAGTCAAAGGTAAAATACTTTCATCTCATTGATGCTTGGGCTCTAACCAATGGAAAGTGAGCTGACTTATATCATAAGTTTGAGGCATTATCGCTTCTAGCCAATCATGAGGGGGTAAAAATTTTCATTGATTTCTACTCCCTTGAGGCCTATAAAAAGGGCTTCTAAAATCGTGAGCTCTTTTTACATCAGTATAGTTATGAAGTGATATATAAAAATATATAATAAATTATTATTTAAAAAGTCCTTAAAGTAGTTGTGAGGGAATCTGATTGTAAGGTCAATGCTGCAATATTATTCACTAGAGAGCAGATATTGTAATGTCTGAAAAAACCTCCTTCAAAAATATTGGGATCAGTGAATCCCAATAGTAATCCTTCCTGCATTCCTTTTGGGTCCAGGTCGAGCCTTAGCCAAGTAAGGAAGTAGTTTTAGCGCCCCAATACTGACTGTTATTTGAATCTAACTATACCAAGATTAGAAAAAATTGGGTGTAAGGATATATATTCATTCAGCGGTGCTGGAAGCGTTGCAGTGTGCCTGCAGCTGAGCATTCCAAATTCCGCTTGAGGCCTGTGGTTGTTGAATCAATCTATCAGTTTACTTGGTATTGATTTCATGCATTGCCCAGTTTTCATACTGATTAGCTATTTGTATATTGTATTGTGGAAAGCTCAGGATTGTGACGTTGGATGTTTGATGCTTGCAAGGAGATTTTTTTCACTCCCTTCAGAATCTTCAGTGAGGTTCAAGTAGGATCATGTTGCCAGTTGATGTTGAATAAATCAATCAGTTAAGTTGCTATCGGGTTCATGCATAACCCAGTTGTCATACTGTGTAGCTAATTTTCTGGTGCTTTGTGACAAGCATAAGATTGTGCGGCAAGGCGTTTCATGCTTGTCAGGACGTTCTTTTTTACCTCCTTCAAGATCATTAACATGGTTTAGTGGGCTCATGTTGGCTTAAAATAAATTTGTGCACGTTTTTCCCAGAGCCATTAGTACTGTTCATGTGGTCATCAGAGCTGCAGGCATAATCATCAGAGTCTCTAGATTAATTTCATTTGAGCTGCTGTAATTCTACACTTGTGACTGAGTTTGTAAGTAGGGGCAATTGGTTCATGATCAGCTTGTGGCAATAGTCAAGGTGAGGTTGGAGGATTTCAGAGAGTAATGATTGCTTGATTACTTCACAGGAAGCCTTAGTGTACATTTTAATTGTGAGGATTTTCTTATTGGCTAATAAGACGTTGAGAGATTGATTAGCTATAAGCTCAATGAAAAACAAGGCATGCTCTAGTGTGCCCGCGAGGAATCTGATTCAATAATCACCTTTCTGCTTAGTGTATGAGACATCAGTGTCAGTAAGATGAACTAACTAACTGTTCAGGCATTTAGATCCTAAAATGGTAGAGGACTTGATCTTTACAGCCTTGAGGTGTGGGCAGACATGTTGTGAAGCTTATCAGGAGTATGGCTCAGCGCAGGTAAGAAAGCTTCCTTCTCTAAGATAGCGTTTGAAAACTTGATGTACAGTGGCCCCCTGTAGTGAGTAACACTTGTAAGAATTCTGTCTAGTTGTATTACTCGATTGATGGTAGCCCAAATTTCCCACAATATGGCAGATGCACTACGTTTAGTATTTCATGCTACCCAAGATAGAGGAGGCTAAAGATATCCCCTAAGCTCACAAGACTTATCACTTATAGGAGAAACAAGATATTAGGTGCATAAAGTTTATTGTTACATAGGGTAAAAGTTACTTTATATAATAAATATTTAGGTGTTTTATAACTTTTTTAACAAAACTTTTCTTTCTCGTTGCAAACACTTTTGCAACCCATTCAATTCAAGACTACTTCTAGTTTGATAATCTCATAGAGGGGATTAGTCTGCGCCCATGTCTGGGAGCAGTTGGGCAAGCAAGGCAAGAGGAGCAGGCGGAAGGCCCACAGCCTCTAATGTTCGAAAATGCCCCGGAGAATCTGGCTGAATAGAAAAAAATCTAAAAAAACTGGCGGTCACAATTTCCCTGGAGATACTCATGTGGCAAGCACGATGCAACCAGTACATCAACACGCCACACTACCAGCCACTTTCGTCAGTGGAATTCGGAGTCCATGTGTATCTGGACATCCAAAAAATGGCCTTATGGGAAAAATTTTGTGAAGATGTACACAAAATTTTCCTGACCGCGGTGTACGTTGCACCTCACTCCATGTCACGTGGTTGGCTGGACCTAGGTTTTAAAAACAAAATAGCAGCAGACAAGGCTGCAGCAGTGCGCATAGTGGTCAACCTCCCCGGAAGGGCAATGGGTCTTCAAAACCAAATGCACCAGATGGACAAAATCAAACCAAATTTTCCTCACGTTTGACTTTTTGCCTACTATGGTAAAACGTGACATTTTGGAGCAACACCTGAAAGATGGTCTCGCCATATATGGCAAAATACAATCTTTTGAAATGCAACGTTTTACGCTGATGCCACACCTGTGCACTGGCAAAGCAATTGCAGTTCTGACCCCAACTGAGGAGATTGCGAAGGACCTAACCCAGATCCCGCACTCCACCTTTATTGATATCACAGGGCATACCACCCACCCATTCCGGGTAACCGTGGACAGCGCGCCCCCCATTTGCACCCACTGTGACATGTTCAGCCATAAGGCGCATGCATGCCCCATCAAGGAGGGCGTCACATTCCAAGAGCACCCCTCAGCAGCCATGGCCAGCGGAGAGGCGCACTATGAACTAACCGCAAGCACCAAGGAGGCTTTCCCGTGGGGAGCACAAGGCTGCTACCTATTGGTAAAGCCCATCTCCCCGCAGGAGCGGAAAAAGGCTAAGCAGGCCCATAGGGCTGCGGCCAAGGAAGCAGCCAAGGCCACCACCACCATCCCACACTCACAACGCCAGGAGAACATGAAGACCTTCGCGGTGGAAGCAACTTGGGAATCCATCACCCAATCAGATTGGGAGGCCCATGCTGAGTGGGCCACTCAATCCGAGGATCTGATGGGAGATTTGATCTCACCCAATAGCTGTACCCAAGCTCTAGTTGAAACTGACTTGGGACCTATCCCAACTGAAAAAATTTTTTTGACCCGCTTGACGGTGCACCGAACTTATCTGCACCGCAAAAAATTCGTCCAATGTCGAGAAAACAAAAAGTGAAGGCCAAAGCCAATGCGACTCTTTCCGCAAAAATTAACAAAAACCCCAATATCGTTGCTGCTAACACCCGTGCTGCTGTGAAAGCCTGTGGGGACCTGGAAGAGGCTGGTTGGCCTGGGGCCCACCCCCTCGCACCTAAGGTGCGATGGGGGAAACCTTCACTCTAGGGACGCTGAATAACGCCGGACTCAAGGCCTCCCCATCCTGGGCTAGGAAACTGAATTTATTACAAAACAATTTACCCGTGGATATCCTGGCCATCCAGGAGTCCCACTGTCCACGAGGTTCTGAGGAAGCTTGGAAAACAATGCTCCTACCATCCCTATCCTTTTGGTCAAAGCACTGTGGGGTGCTAATTCAGAAAAACAATTTTTTCAAATTCACATCCTCAGAAACATTCCTAAATGGCTGAGTGCTCGTTGTCACCTTCTCGTGGGCTGACGTTGCACACACAATTGACAACATTTACACCCCAAACAGTTCACATGAGCGTCAGGAATTTTTCTCGCCGGTCAAATCCCTCCTGCTACCCCCCAATTCTTTCCTAGTTGGCGACATGAACTGTTGGCTAACCTCACCAATGGACCGGTGGCTGCCATCACCCCATGCCCCACAGGGTTACATAGAACTACGCGTTCTAAAAGCCACCCTTGGGTTAATGGATGCGCTGCCGCGACATGCCCCACTGCTCAAAAACATGACGCGTCCTCACGTCCACAACAGCCAAATAAGGTCCATGACCTGCATCAACCTTATTCTAATGCCGGCGAAATTCCAACCCCACATCTCCCACTTCAAAACAACAAAAATGATATTCTCTGACCACCGACTGGTCTCAATAACATACCACTTACCCGTCACAGTTGCAAAGGCCCCACATTGGTGCAAAAATCCGCCCCCTGAGCTCGCGTCACCAGGATTTTCCACGTGGGTGGAAGAGGCAACTTTGGCGAAATTGTTTGTTGCACCATTTTGCGCGGACCCCATTTCCACATGGGTAACTTTCAAAGAAGACACCATCTGCCACTATCGCCATCTCTCCTCCAGGTGCTCACGAGCCACATTGGCGGTTATCTCGCGCGTGCTGGCAGAATTGGCCCACTTGGAGTCCAATATTCCAGCCACAGGATATAGCCCTGCATGGGGCCAGAAGTGGGCGGAGGCAGCCGCCCACCTCAACGCACTTGAAAGGCAACACAAACATCGGGTTTGTGTCCAATACAGGGCCACATGCATCACTAAAGGCGACAAGTGCACCTCATACTTCTTAAAAAAATTTTCGCACCACGCCAGAGCGTGGCCTGCACACAGGTGCGAAGATCGGATAATTCCATTGCAGACACACTGGCTGAAGTGGCAATCAAGATGCAAAGATATTACTCTGAGTTATACTGAGCCGAACCAATTCAGCTGGCTGAAATGGCGGAATTTCTCAACTGAGCTCATATCTGCACCATTTTATGATACCCAGAAATAATGAATTTAATTACTCTGAACGAATTATGGACAGCCATTCGCGGTGCACCAAACTGAAAATGCCCAGACCCAGATGGCATTCCATATGAGTTCTACAAAAAATAATTTAAATATATATCCCCACTGCTGCTAGCCTCAGTCAACCAAAGCCTGTTGGAAATGCACCTCCTACTAGGAGGACATGAGGCCTTTACTGTCACACTCTTCAAGAAAGGGGATAGGCTTGACTTAGCCAACTGGCGCCCCATTTCTCTAACAAATACAGACACCAAAATTTTAACCAAAATCATGGCTAACCGTTTAGGGACTGTAGTATCTGCCACCATCTCCCAAGAACAATTCAGTTTCATCCCCAGAAGGTCAATTTGGGATAACGTGCACTCTGTGGCTAATGTGTGTCAGTCCACAGCCTCTGGGGCACTTGTATTCTTGGACCAACAAAAGGCCTATGATAGAGTAAGCTGGGAATACCTAAGGGCCTGCCTCCATCAATTCCGCCTACCCCCCGCTTCATAAACTGGGTGATGCTGCTCACGGAATCTGCAACAATGGCAGTGAGTGGCCCAGGCTTCCTAACGGAAGAAGTCCGCCCTCAAAGGGGCCTGTGACAAGGGGACCCCCTCAGCCCACTCTTATAAAACTTCAGCCTTGACCCACTACTGCGAAATGTGAATGCCCACCTCACTGGGGTCCATGTGCCAGGCCAAACCCCAGTCAAGATGATGTTTTGCAGATGATTGCGTGGTGGGGGTGTCTAATAACAAAAGATGCACGTGCGCTTGAAGCCCTCATCCAGGAATATTCCCGGGTAAGCAATGTGGCACTGAACGCCTCCAAAACTGAAATCATCCTCCTTGGTCAGTTTCAGAACTGCTGGGCCCCAGCAAGTAGTTCCCAACCTGGCCCATCTGCTCGCCCACGTCCACGCCTTACTAACTCAACACACACCGCTCCACTGGTGCTCCCCTTTGTGCCACGTCCTACCGTAGGACTGGTATGCCATCTGGGCGTGTGGATGGAGGCAGGTGGATAAGCGTCAGCAGTAATGGAGTGCCACATACTGATCAACGTGACAAAGCGAATCGCCTCTCTCAGAGCCCACCCTAATACCCTCACTGGCAGGGTTGTTCTTGCCAACTCTATGCTCCTATCCAAAGTCTGGTTCGGAGCCCACGCCATCCCCTTCTCCCCAAGCTTCTTCAAATACCTGTATGCTTTGCTGCAAGGATGGCTTTGGTCAGGCCGCCCTCCACCAGTACGGCTAGAGGTCATGTTTGGCCCTCATCATCATGGTGGCATGGGCCTGCTTGACTTCAAAGCCCATGCTGCCAAGATCCTGGGCACCTGGATCGCGGCCATCACCGCTCCTACACTCCCATCCCAACACTGGTCCTGCGCAGCCCGCTCCAACTTCTCCCGCGCTTTAGGCCTCAACAATCCATTGAACCCCCACTCCCTGACGAAATACCTCGCTTCACATACATCAGCCACATGTCCTCACAGGACTAAAACCCACTACAAACGAATCCTACTCTCCATGCGAAGCGCAGAATGGAGAATTCATATTAGTGGACATACAACCAAAAGAGGCCGCCCCTCTCCTCAGTTCACACAAGAGGTACAGGGGCTACCCATCCATGATGGCGTGATCCCCACTCGACCCCAAGTCCTATCCAGAGTGGACTACCTGGACATGATGGACATCCCTTATTCCACTGAGACCCAAAAGACTATCTAGAAATACGCACACCATCCTCTGTTGCAGCCTCAAGTCTGCTCCCATGTGTGGCGCTGCCTGAGGCGGGTGTATCGTACAGCTGAGCGCTCTAACGCTTTACACTCATCCTGTGTCGTGTGTGGCCAGTATGGAACGCTGTTCCACCGCCTGGAGAAGTGCCCCACCTCTAAAGTGATATGGCGCGAAGTCCAACGTCTGCTAGGCCAGGATCAAACGCATCCCTTCAGTCTGTCAAGAGATATGTTTGCTTCATCAATGACCTCCCCCCTCCCACCCTCCCTCCATGCTCTGGTGGTTGCAATCGCCATGTGGACTATCCACACGATTGTCTTGGATGCCATCGCTGGCTCCATCCCCACCCTCCCTGAAGCTGTCCACATATTCCGGTCTCATCTGGTGGACCACTTTCAAGTGTGGATGTTTGGATATCTCCCACCGCGTCGCCGACAGCTGGTCTCCTCCTGGTTCCCAGTCTGGTTCATCAAATCAGACCCCTTCCTCCACACGTGCTCAATAGTGGCTACGGCCCCTTCACACGACCCCTCCCCTCCCCATAAGTGGCGTTCCCGCTGGCAACAAGAGATAGCATTGCTTCTCTGGGGTGCCTCCCCTGGTACTAAATTTTGTCTCGTCTGAGTCATATTCAGAAGTGTCCATCCCATGGTCGGCCTTCCCGCAATAAATTTAAGATATAACTTTTTTAACAACGAAACCACCATACCTATTGATTTAAAGATCAAGACTATGCCATACGATATTTTATATAAAAGAGAAGTTCATAAACTGGGCTATCAGATAAAGGGCATAAATATGCCCAGGCTTCACTATTCTTCAATACAATACTTTGGTTGTCAACATGGGAATTGAGATCTTTGGATGCAATCAGGACAATAATCAAAAAACTGCTATGTTTAAACTTTGATCCAAGTTATTAAATTATGATGGCGTTTAAGGCTAAGTTTTTTGCGGGAATTTTTGGAATGAATGGAAGCTTGCTTGGAGAAATTAGAATGTCAAACAAGATTATCACTTTATCATAGCTTATACAGTTCCAGACAATCAGTCAAGGGTACATTATTTTCTCTTTTAATTTCACAAGAAATTTGAAATGAATGAAAGCCTGTTTTGAGATAATGAGAGTATCAAACAAGCTTTGCAATTCATTGTGGCTTTATAAAGTTCAACCAATCAGTCAAACTTAGGTTACTTCATCTCATTGAAGTTTGTGCTCTAACTAATGGAAAGTGAGCTGGGTGATATCATAAGTTTGAGATATTATTGCTCCTAACCAATTATGAGTGGTTAAATTTTTTCGCAGGTTTCTACACCCACTGAGGACTATAAAAGAGCCTTCTAAAATCACGTGTTCTTTTCTGCATCAGTTTAATATGAATAAATGTATAATTTATATATGATAAAAAATATTAAAATTTCCTAAGGTAGTTGTAGGAGGAATCTGATGGTAAGGTTAATGCTCTAGTATGCTTTTCTAGAGAGTAGATATTGGTTTGATCAACACCATATGCGCGATGACAACTTGAGAAGTTACAGGCCATCTGGATGAAACCACAACTGTTTTCAAGTAAGAGGGATCAATTTTTTATCAATGATGATAACACACACATACCTATAATCAAGTCCTTGCGTGGCACTTGAATTATATACCTAGGTCTTGTCTTGGGGATGCTAATGTTAAGAAAATCTCAACTGTAGGGGTTTGCTTAACCTATGGAAAATATCCTCTTGATGAACCCCTTTAAAATAAAACCAACATAGATACTATAAAAAACTGACATGAACACAATTGAGTATTACTAACTTGGCCAGCTACAAAATAGTCTATCCTTTTCTGAAAAACCTGTCAGATGATTAGATGTACAAAGAGCTGGTAAGAATATTTTGGGTCAAATATCCCCAATACTCTTAGTAAATGCTCCCCTCACAGCTCTTAGTGAAATAATCCCGATCAGAATAATAATTCTACTCCTTTCCATTATTGATAGCCCTTATGTTGTTAAGTTAGTTATGTCAAACCCCCAGCGGAATAATTCTAAAGACTTGGAAGTCCGCTCAAGCACTAACTCAAATTTAGTGAAATTTCCTAAGATAAAACAACCCCCTTTTATAGAACTGAAGGGGATTCAGGGGGATGGAAATATTTATCAGCAAAACATCCACTAAGACCAGTGGTAATTGACTGAGGAAAACACTTTTAAGATGTCTGATTGGCAAGACTATATTATGTTACCTCAAGGTTACATCATCCCTGTTATAAATTTGGTAAAATCATTGATATACGTCATAAGGTTATATGTACAGGGTCAATCCCACTGAGCAATAGAATTGACAATATGGAGATCGTTGGTCCTCTGAACACACTTAAATATATAAATAAAAACAATAATATGGAACAATTTTTCAATAACCATTATTTATTTTAACATAATATATTCAGCAGATTCTGGCTGCTCTGCTCTATTATCCTACTAACAATCCTTCCTTCAATTTTCTGGTATCACTTATATAGCAGCAATTTCAGTTATTATTGACCCTTTTTCTTAAACTATTTGTTCTACCATGATATTATTATTTACAGAAGAGTTCACCATTTATTAAATTCATGAATGCCTTAAACCAAGGCGATTTACCAATATTCATCATACATTGACATCACATAATTCATCATTTGTTGACATCACCCTATCAAACAATCTGGAGGTGATCCAATATACCTATTCAACCCAATATCACCTTATCCTAAGGTGCTTAGATAATTTTAGCTCAGAATCAAGATTGTTTGATTCTACCCATCCAGCTGTAGCTATTTCAGGCTTATCATCCAGTCATATCAGAATCTAGACATTACCACCCCCCTTGACTGGATGACAAGGCTCCTATTGCTTATATGGCCAGAGGAGCTTTGCATGCAATAGGTTGATGATCCAACTGCTTGTGGGGTCCTTAATTGTGTAGGCATCAACACCTGTTTTCTCATTGACTTAAAATGGCCCAATCCAAACGCTGGTGTTAAATCTTGGCGTAAAAGCTTGATTCCGCTGAGTCAGTTTGCACAGGGTATTAGCCACTGGCCACCAAATCAGATGATATGAAGATCGTCAATTCTTAATAAGAACTAATAACCTTTTTACACGGAGCTATCGCCCCTTATTTTGTCCTTTATTATTTTACTTGATAAGCAGACATTTCTGCAACAACCTAATTTCCAAAAGAAGCTTTTCTTCAATTCTCTGTGTAACTCTTTATATCTCAATTACTCCAGCTGAGTATCCTCAGCTTGGTAGTCTTCTATTCGTTTTTCCCCTTTCATTCAAAACTCTCATTTATATTGAATCTTGGCATAATTCCTCGTTCTCGCTGAACGATCAACATTTCAATCAACTATAAGTCATATACCTCTTTTCATCAATCTTGAGACTCAGCTTGAATCCCCCTACAATCTGCCATAGGGTTAGCGTATCATCCAGTCATATCAACTTCCCAACATTACCCCCCCTTTGACAGGACGATATGCTCTCACTGTTTGTATGCTCAAAGGAACTTCATGTGAACTCAATTGATGATCTGACCCCCCGCAGGTTTCTTGATGGTGTAAACATCCATGCCAGTTTTCTCAACTATCTCAAATGGACCAACTCAGATGTTAGAGAGCTTGTTTTTCCACCCAAAACCATGCTTATTGTGAAATAAAACATAGTCCCCTATAGCAAACACCAGAAGTCCACTTCGCCTCTTCTGATTGGCTGCCTGATCGCGAATCTTCTTAGCCAAACTGGTAGAGTAGGCTTCTGTTTGCAGCTTGATCAATGTATCCGTTAGAGTCTTCAAGTATTGCTGGTGGTCCACCCCACCAGTATCTTCCACACACGAGTAAAACAAGGCAGACAGAGCTGGATGTCAACCATACAGCAGTTGTAACGGGCTCTGACCAGTGGATGAATGATAGCTGATATTATATGTAAACACAGCTGTAGGTAAAAGGGCGCTCCATTATGAGGGTCAATCCCTTACCAATTTATGGAGTATGTTCACTAGGGTTCCGTTAACCCGCTCCATCATTCCATTTGTTTCTGGATGATATGGGGTGGTCAAAACCCCGCAGATCTCCATCAATTTTTTTCAACTTTGGCGGAATGTGTGAAATAAAATTGGTTCCATTATCCATTAAAATGAATTTTGGGCAGCCATGTCTCTGTACAACACACTCCATAATAAAATTGGCAGTGGTGACCGCGCCCAAGTCGTTAATGGCCCTGGCCTCTACCCATTGAGTCAAGTGATCAATGGCGATGATAATATACTTGGATTGATTGGCGCTAGTTGGCAGGGGTCCCACTACATCAATGGAAATGGTGTGCCAGGCGAAACGGGGTTTAACCAGCTGGTATGAGGTTTTCTTGTGAAAAGGCTTTTCCACTTAAAGCTGATGGCAACAGCTAATCATTTCCAATATGTCATATTGCATGCTCTCCCAGTAGTTTTGGGGTCACAAAAACTCCAGCGTTTTCCGCAATCCTCCATGTCCTACAGCCCGATGAGCATCCATAATAATTGAGGGTCTAGATGAAGGGTTAGGGAAACTCAATGTCGAGTCCCCAATATGCTTATATAGTTCTCCTTCACATAGAAAGGTATCCGCCCTAAGTCTGTCTAATACCTTGATCACATGCGGCAGCTCATCCTGATATTTGTTCACCACCATCTTCTCATACATTATGTCAGCTAAATCCGCTGTTATAGCAACCGTTAGCAACCAAGAAAGACAATCTGCATTTGATGTTTTGCTCCCAGCTGATGTAAATTATCAAAATCATATGCTTGAAGCTTCAGAGTCCAACGTGCAAGTCGCCCTTCTGTTTCACGCAGTTTTTGCAACCAACACAAGGAAGCATGGTTCATCACTACTTGGAATTGTACCCCATGCAGATATACCCAGAACTGTTTGTAAGCGTAGATCACCGCTAAACATTCTCACTCAGTAATAGTGTAGTTCCGTTTGTGACAGTTTAAGCTTCAACTACAAAATGCAACAGGATGCTCTACGCTAGCGTCGTCCTTTTGAGATAATACTGCCCCTATAGCGGAGAGGGAAGCATCCACTTGCACTATGAACTGTTTGTTGAAGTTGGGATATTGCAGTATGGGTGCACTTGCTAACGCGGTGCGCAATATGTCAAAAGCGTTCTGGCATCATTCCGTCCAGTCAAAAGAAGCGTTTTTCTTTAATAACTCAAAAAGCGGGGCCCCAATACAACTGAAATTGGGAATGAACCGTTGATAGTACCCGACCATCCCCAGAAACACTTGGATGTCCCATATACTACTGGGGCGAGTCATCTTGCTTATTGCTTCCACTTTAGCCAGCTGTGGTTTAAGACCATTTAGATCCATGACTAACCTGAGGTATTCCAATTGTTCTTTGAAGAAATGGCACTTTTAAAGCTTAATTTTGATATTAGCAGCAGCGAGTTTCTGAAACACTTGTTCCAATTGGGCCAGACGCTCTGTAAATGTCTGTGAGAACACATTGATGTCGTCAAGATAAACTTAAATCAAGGACAATTTTAAATCACCTAGAATTGTATCCATGGCTCACTGGAACTTAGCTGGAGCGTTGCACAACCCTCGTGGCATGCGAGTTGGCTGGAATAACCCTCTTGAAGTGATGATAGTGCACCTTTCCCATTCCGCTGATGGCAATTTGGTCTGCCAATACCCCAAGATCAGATCCATGGCAGAGAAATAACTTGCCCCACCCAGTCAGTCTAATGCGACATCAATCTGTGGAAGAGGGTATGAATCCTTCTTCATTAGGTTATTGAGTTTATGATAGTCAATCACCACTTAATTTAAGCCATCCTTTTTATTCACAATGAGCACTGGTGATGCCCATGGACTGTTTGATGGCTCAAGCATCCCCTGCATTATAAGTTTATCCACCTCATTGGAGACAATCTCCTCTGCTGCTTTGGAACGTCTAATAGGTCGCAATCAAATGGGAGGGTGATCCCCTGTATCTATATTTTGTACCACCCCTTGAGCACACCCCAAATAATGATCATCATGTGTGAAAATATCTCGATACTTTTCAAATAGTGCCATAGCCTGTTCTTGTTGTTCCGCCAATAGTCCAGTAAGCGCTTCTCATGAAAACACAGTCAATACGCCAAGTGGAGAGCTTGTCAGCAGTCCGAGATCCTCTAAGAGCCAAAATCATGAATACGGCAGACTTTCTCTATAGGGACAAAGTATAAGTTAGCCACCACTTGGTGCCGCTGGATTATTATTGTCTCCTTCTGTAAATACGCTAGCAGCACATTCACTTCTCCATTTCCAAGTAGCAGAAACCCTGGAGCCACATGTGGTTCAAGCTGAGAGTGCTGGTGAGGAGGCATGATTTCCCCATAAAGCCCTTTAGGGACATCAATTTCAAACCATGTCCCTACTATGCTCTGGTGTCCATATGGTAAGCCCAAATCACTTGCTGCCTGAAGCGTAATCCTTTTGTACTCATATATCTGGTTGAGGAGGACCATGGTCCACCACTTCAGTCATCAATACTAAACAGGAATCACTCTGTCACTGTATGCTAGATTGATTTTACTAGAGCGGAATGGATCCGTTGGGATTCCACAAGAGATAAAATAAACAGGAATCTGTTGCCCTAAAATATTAAATGTTTCCTCCACTATGTTTATCACAACACCAAATTTCCTCATAAATGCTGCGCTGATTAGCATGTCATAGTTGTTATTGGCAGAAACAATGCTGGAGCAGAAACCTGGACTGACCCAAATTGTAAGGGCAACACACTATATGCTCCTTCAGACACAGCGCTATGCATCACTGTGGTTCCATATACTACTCGATGGTCCACATCCAGTTTGAGCAGAAGCTTAGCCAACAATTGGGTAGAGACTATGTTCACAGGGGCTCTCATATCAATAATAATATGGATCTTTGTGTTTTAAATGAGAATTTCACAATAAGTACATTCTGAGTAAGAGGAACCATCAGTATTTATTACGTGCACGTCCAAGGGCTTAATGTTACTTAAGAAGGGGGAAATCTCTTGCCAACTGGAGGATACTCACTAGTGATTTTATCTACCTGAAATGGCTATGTTGAATCCAGCCAAAGAGGCAGCAGCCGTCAATGGCTTCTCATTAATTGTGCCGGTCTTTTCCAGGATCTGCCACGCACATGGCTTCTGTGCATCCTGGCAGAACTCGGGGCTTGTGGGTGAATTTTACTTTTGGAAATGGAAGCAGGGTTACCCAATGGAAGATGTTGATAAAACAAATCTTCTGATTGAGTTCCAAATCCTCCCCAATTAGAAGCTTGGGAATTGTTAGGGACAAGTATATTAAACATAGCGGAGGTAGAGCGTCCCATCTCTACTCCACCCAACCTTTTCCCTGCTCAGTTTCCTCGGTTGGCATCACATACACTCATGTTTTGCTAGGGCAGTTTGCCACATAATGCCCCCTTTGGCCGCACTGAGAGTAAGTATTCATGAAAGGTTCACATATATATAGCATGCAGTGGAAGGACCAGTGCAAAAATTAATGGTATGTCTCCAAGGTCATGAATGAACCAGCAGATCATATCTAGGCTGAAAAGGATTCACAGGTCTTTACAATGAATGAATATGTTCCAGCGGTTGATAGCTTAGTCGCTGTAGTCAATACTCTGAAGAGCTTGGTGTGAGGATATCAGAGGGTTTTTGGGCTGTATAAGGGGCAATGATTGTGGTGGAGAGTTGACATAAAGTATTCACAATTTGAATAAGTCCTGCACCTTCGTCCAACATGTGAGACATAGCTTTAAATAGTTCCTGATATGGTTTGACAGCTGCCATCATCACAATACCAACATCCTCAGTGGATAAATAGTTAGCCTCAATTAGTATATGTGCTTCCGCTGAGAAACGGTCAGCAAAAGCTGATAAGGTCTCATTTTGAGAAATTTTATGGTCAGACAGTTGGGTTTACGTGGTCCATCTTGGTCGCACCCCAAACAGCTGGAGAACAATTGTCTTAATCACTTCATAGGATGCCGCGCTGTTTGTGAGGTAACAGGTAATCTTATCGGCGCTTTCCACATCAAGAGTAGACAGTAACAGTTTTGATTTCTGTCGATCTGAAACTCCTTCCACAGAAAATTCAAATCACTTGAAGTAACCATATAAATTACTGTCATGACTGAAAGGAGGCAATTTTTTGATTCGCACAGCTTCGCCTTGTTCAGGCTTGGCAGCAAGGATCAGGCAAATTGGTTTTGGAGCGGCTAAGGGAACCACCCTCTTGTAAATTATGGTACCACCATCCAGATGAGCTCAAATCTGGCATAATGAACTTGAAGGAAGTAGAGTCACGCGGAGTATATATTTCAGCGCCTGAGGAATATTCATTAGCAGAGCCATAGCATTCTTCCCCCAAATCTCCACTAACTGCGCCATTCCCCTCAGCCCCAACCTACTCAGCAAAATGCTAATTGACCAGCTGCTCCACGTTAACTGAATGTAATTTACACCATCAATCCTGGAATTCCCATTGCAGTGTCACATATTGATATTGCAACTCCTGACAATATTCCCACTTCACGCGCAACTGCTGCTCCAGTGCTTGTAGTCATGAGAGGACATCTTCAATTGTATTCTGCATATAGCCGTGCTGCCAGATTGCATTATCTGCTTGTTGATTTGCATCATTTATTTGGGTAAAGAGAGCGGCTTGTTTCTGTAACAATCCCTCATTGGCCCATCAAAGGGTATCCAGTCATTCTTGTATGTCAGCATACTCCTGGGTCTCATGGATCAGAAGAGGGAAAACTTGATGCCACTCAGCTTGATTAACGGCTTCCAATTGTGTAACCTGACGAACTAGCTGAAAATATTTGGGGGACGTTGACCAAAGGATAAGTGCGTTAGAAGCCACTCACTGACCACTTCATTCAATATAAAGTTGGCTCACTTCAGCTTATACAAAACTTACTTGATCCACCACTTGCTGCTCCACCAGAGTTATTTTTTCTTTAATTTGAGCAACTATGGCTTCGAGTGCTTCCGCTTATTTGGCTAAATCCATCATAAAGCGCTCAGTGTTGTTTCCAACATTGTGATGTCCCAAAATCCACTCCATCAATAGGCCATGCTGATCTAAAAGCTCATCGACTACCTGAGATAATCAAGATTCAACTGGGGCACTAACATGTCCAATTGATGGCGGATATTCTCAACACGGTCTTCCATTTGGCCAAGTGCCCTTTATACCTCTGAAAAAGAATAATTGAGGCAGTCGAGCAAGAGGTGTATATCATTTTGCTGTGATCAAGCGAATTTAATCACATCTTCAATCTCTATATCGTGGCGAGCCAACACTCGCAGTAGTTGGCGAATGAAGATTGCACATATGTGACTAGATACTCCTCAATTCCACGGGTACCAAGGCGGCTAGTCAACCCCATTGTAGTCACGTCCAGATAGGACATGTACATGGTGTAGCAATTTGTTTGATCACGTTGTTTATAAAACAAACTCAAGGCGTACTCTCCCGCCTCATCTTAGTATGATCGTTATCCACATAACAGCCACTCCTTAATATTCCACAGCTGCTGAGGGGTCACATTTGTGGAGCGCCCTAGTTGGTCAGTCATCAGCTCAGGGCAGTTTTATAGTCGCAGATTGATCATAACTTCATCATTACCCGGTTCAGTCACAGTGAATAATATTGGTTCATTATTAGGTGCCTCACATGCTTATTCTGCATGACGCAAGCGGAATCCAATAGAATGGTGATGTAACAAATGAGGGCTCATCATCGTATTACAGCGTTGAATAACTACAGTTGACCAATGGCCCCCTGTAGTGAGCACCACTGTTAAATCTTGGCATAAAGTCTTGATTCCATCAAGTTGTTTTACACAGGGTATTAGCCACTGGAAACCACATAATATGATATGAAGATCGTTTATTTTTATTAAAAACTAATAACCTTTTTACATGGAGTTATCGCCCTTTATTTCGTCCTTTATTATTTTACTTAATAAGCAGACCTTTCTGCAACAACCTAATTTCCCAAAAAGTTTTTCTTCAATTCTCCATGTAACTCTTTATATCTCGATTCCTCCAGCTGAGCATCCTCAGCTTGGTAGTCTACTATTCGTTTTTCACCTTCATTCAAAACTCTCATTTATATTGAATCTCGGCGTAAACCCCCCGTTCTCGCCAATTGGTCAACATTTAAATTGACTATTAGTCATATACCTCTCTTCATTAATCTCAAGACTCATCTCAATTCCCCCTCCAATCCGCCATAGGGTTAGCATATTGTCCAGTCATATCAACTTCCTGACAGCTGACTAATTTGTGCTTCTAACCAAACCCATGTTGGTCATGAAACAGAACCATGTACCCTTCCTTGAACTGAGATAAACCACTATGCAGTACCTGATCAGCAGCCTGATCATTGATCTTTTTGCTAAGCTGAAGGAGTATGCTTCAGTTTGCAATTTTATCAATGTATCTGCAAGGTTAGTCAATTAATGGTGGTGTTCCATTCTGCCAGTGTCTTCTACACATGAATAAACCAATGCTGGAAGAGATGGATGTTGTCCATATAATAATTGAAAGGGGATCTTACTTGTGGCGGAATGGTAGCTAATATAGGCAAAGATAAGGGTGGAAAGGAGGGAATTCCAATTGGAAGGTCAATCCATTACCCATTTTCTGAAGTTGTTCACCAAGGTCCCATTAACGCGTTTAACAATCCTTTTGGACTCAGGGTGTATGAGGTTGTCAGTAACCCACAGATTCCCATCAGCACTTAGCTTTAAAAAGATGTGCGAAGTGAAGTTAGTTCCATTATTGGTAAGGAAATACTGGGGGCAGCCATGTCTCTGGATATACATTCTATTAAGGACTTGGCCACTGTAACCGCCCCCAAAACCTATACTGCCCAGGCTTCAACCACCTGGTCAAGTGGTTTATTGTCAACAAAATGCACCTAAACCGGTTTGCTCCTGTTGGCAGATATTTAACAACATCAAGGAAAACCATATTCTATGAAAAATGGGGTTTCACTAACTGATACAAGGTCTTCTGAGGAATGGCTTTTCCACTTGGCATTGGTGGCAGCAGGAAATGGTTTTGAGCACAGCAAAGCTCATATTCTCTAAATAGTACCAATGTAACAACAATTTCAGGGTCTTACATAATTTACCATGTCCAACAGCTCAGTGTGCACTATAGTAATATCAGGTCAAGCGTAAGGCCTTGGGATATTCATGGTATTATCCACTATCCGCTTATACACAACACGTTTGCTGGAACGTATTGGCCCTTATTCCATCTAATACCTTGATAACCTGTGTTGATTCATCATCATATTTTCCGCTAAGCATTTTGTTATACATAATGTCACTGAGATCCGCTGTAACAACAATGGTTGGCAATCTCAATAAGCAATCAGCGTTTTGGTGTTTTACTCCAGGTTGGTGGAGGATCTCAAAGTCAAAAGCCTACAGTTTGAGAGCCCATTGGGCTAGACGCCCTTCAGGCTCCTTAAGGTTATGAAAACAGCGTAATGAAGCATGATTTGTTATGACTTTAAAGTTCACTTAATGAAAATACACCCAAAATGCATATATGCATATATTACTGCTAAGCACTCCCACTTAGTCACAGTGTAATTACATTTGTGACAATTCAGGCTTCAACTTAAGTACGCCAC
Organism: Massospora cicadina; assembly: GCA_022478985.1. Lineage (NCBI taxonomy): Eukaryota > Fungi > Entomophthoromycota > Entomophthoromycetes > Entomophthorales > Entomophthoraceae > Massospora > Massospora cicadina. The sequence continues at coordinate 26,573 of JAKSZP010008272.1, forward strand.
TGATTTCTCCCCCTTTATCATCCTTTTAGGATAGTACCACCCCAACAGTGGAAAGGGAAGCATCTGTCTGAATGATAAACTCCTTACCAAAGTTTGGATAGTGCAACACTGGTGCACTGATTATAGCAATTCAAAGTGTATCAAAAGAGCATTGGAAGCATTCAATCCATGCAAATGGGGCATCTTCTTCAATAACTCAAACAGCGGACCTCCAATACAACTGTAATTGGGTATAAAGTGGCAGTAGTAGAAGACCATACCCCAAAAACTTGTATATTACACTTACTGTTTGGTGTAGTCATCTTCAAGATAGCCTTCACTTTGGATGGTTGGGGGTCTCACCCAATCACATCCACCACAAACCCAAGGTACTCCAGTTGGTCCTTAAAAAAATTCTGGGGCTTTATTTTAATGTTGGCATTTGCAAGTTGATGGAAGACCTCTTCAAGGTGGGTAAAATGCTTGGAGAATGTATGCAAAAAGACAATAATATTTTAAAGGTACACAAGGATGTATGACATCTTCAGGCCACGAGAATGGTGTCCATGGAATATTGAAACGTAGCTGGGGCATTACAAAGCCCTTGTGGTATATGGGTCAGTTAAAAAACCCCTTGGACGCGATAAAGGCGCATTTCTCGTGTTTCACCATGGGCAACTCGATTTGCAATAACTGGATATCAAATCCTTTGCTAAGATGTAATGAGCTCCTCCAAACCAATCCAAGGCATCATCAATTTGTGGCAAGGAGTAAGAGTCCTTTTTGGTAATGCTATTGAGCTTCCAGTAGTATTTACTACCCAATTGGTATTGTCCTTCTTTTGACAATAAGAACAGGTGAAGCCCACGGACTCTTTGATGGTTTGAGCATCCCTTGTTCGAGCAGCCTCTTGAACTCCTCAGTTACTACTTCCTCAGATGCTCTGGACCAGCGGATCAACTGAGATCTAATTGGAGATGATCCCCAGTATTTACTCAATGGTTAACATCCTGCATTCACCCTAAGTTGTGGTTGTCAACAGCAAAGATCACCTTGTAATCTTTGAAATAAAGCTATCGCCTGATCCTTTTAATTTTCCAATAGCCCAGCTAAGTTTTTGCGCAGTACCACCACCATTACACCAAGATGTGGTTAAAAGGGTAGACCAAATTCATCCAGCGATCCAAACTTGTGAACCTGGATGACCTCATCCACAGGGGTCAAATGTAGAAACGACACAATCTGGTTTTAGCGGATTTGCATTGGTTCAAGATGTAGATTTGCTAACTAAACCTTGATCTCCCCATGACTGGGAGAATAATTCCTGGAGCCATGTGGGGTATTGAACTGAGACTGCTAATAAGGCCCAATGATCTCCCCACAAAGCCCATCTGGCACTTCCACCTCTAACTCAGTGTGTACTATTACTTGCTGTCCAGAGGGAATGAATATAGCTCCAGCAGCTCTGAGCAGCAGACCTTGATATTCATATGCCCTGCTGGGGGAGGGTCCAGGTTTTACCATTTAGTCATTGGTAGCAAACTAGAATATCCCATCACTATAGGCCAAGTTGATATGCCCATGTACACCAGATCCTTTGGCACTCCGCTGGAGGTAAAATAAATTGGGATCCACTTCCCCAAATAATGAAGGTCTCTTATGTCATACCAGCAACAGCCCCATAGTGTCGCATGAAAGAAGTTCCAATTAACAGGTCATAATTGCTATTCAGTAACACTATCGCTAGGGCTACTATGCTAACTGACAAAAACTGCAACGAAAGTGAACTGTACACTCCATCAGAGGCCATGTTTTCTGCTCCAGCGGTTCCATATACCATATGGTGTTCCACATGAGGTTCTAGTGTCAGCTTCGACACCAAATTGGTGAGAACTATGTTGACTGGAGCGCCCATATCTATTATAGCGCAAACCCAGGTTTTTGATATGACAATGTCACAGTATGTACACTCATATAGGAAGAAATCTGATTGTTTAAAACATGGACATTTAACGGATCTCTTTTCCCCAGAAAGCTCATAATACTCATCAACTTTAGGCATTCTTTACCAATAGCATCCAGAGAAAGGGCAGCGGCCGCCCCTATAAAAAGGGGTGCATTAAGGACGTATCTGGCTCATCTGTTGAATTTTGATTAAGCAGCTGACAGGCATAAAGCTTTGGTTGATACTGGTATCCTTCTTCTGCCGTGTCCTGGGTTTGCACTCATGTCAATATATTCACCCCTCCATCTGGATGCTAATATAGAAATGCATTGTCTTACTGAGGGATTTCCACTGAATGTACATAAATAGGTTCAGGGGGGACGTTTAGGGTTGTAATAGCTGAGGTAGAGAGTCCTGACTCTACTCCGCTCTGACTTTTTTCTGATTGTACTGATCCTGCAGTTGGTAATGAACCTGACGCTTGGGCAGCCTTGGGCCAGGTGCCCAGGGTGACCACATTCAAAACAAAATACCCCATAAGACCTGTCTTTGATTGTTTTAAAACGGGACACACTAAAAGTAGGTGTCAGATCCTGGTGGTTGACTCAAAAATAAACCTTTGACAACCATCAGATCAGAATGATTACCCTTCCAACGCTTGAGCTAACACCTATATCCTTACCTCAAAGCCTATGGCAATCATACAATTTGGACTGAACATCTCAATGTCATTTTGATAAGGCATTTTATCAAAGAGATAAGCCTGAATACACTTGCATATTATGGCCAATTTCCTGTGCATCAAATGTTGGCAATTGGTCTTAATTATCGGGAACACTATCAACTACCTGTATACAAAATTGTTTGGGACTGACCCAAAGTTAAAGTTTAAAAATCCCATGGATTATCAGACGAACAAAAAAACGTAATCAATTTTCTACCCTAGGGCGAAATTAGTGTGTCAATCCGCATCATTTTGCACAATGGCACTTGTATGGACTGCCTATAAGAGGTTATCTAGTGCTATCTAGGGAGAGGCCTGTCGACATCCTGAATAGGAGTGCGTTATATACTTCAGTTAATGCCAAAATCTCACAGAAGGTTTAATTTGTCAGCAGTATGACGAAACTGAAATCCAGAAGATCTTAGGAAAATTTTTCATGTCTTTATTGCAATTTTTGTACCTGAAATCCTCCCAATTTTGAGAGTATTATGCCACCAATAAACCTAAGAAAAGGTTTCAGTCATATCAGTTCCAGGGCCAAACTGAGGTGGTAAGTATCTGTTGAAATTTTGTGCTGTAATGTGGCCAGGAGATGCCCTAAAGATATAAATACCAGCGCCTGGCCTAATGACCATTATATAATAAATAGCTTCTAATTAAAATATTATTTATTTCATCCTTTTACTGGTTTTTATCTGAATCATAACCTTGTTAAAGTGCCAATAAACTGGAAGGACCAAATTCCCATTTTGTATTAAAGCCTGCCTTGGAAGAAGTTCCTGGACATGAAGGAAAAATCACGCCCAAAATTGGCTGGAAAAGTCAAGGCGAATTTAATAGGCCTAGTGAGTTTTTGATCGGTCCAGATACTGCAAAATACAGGCATTATTGAGGATCAATTATTGGAACTTTGGCTCAAATAGATGTGCATAATAATAATACACAAGAGAGCGATTCACATACTTTGACAACTGGTGCTCACTCAAAACCAGTTACATTCTCCAAAATGGATTCCAATGACCAATTCATGGAAAAATCACATAGACGAGAAAGTGACAACAAGATGGAAATTAGTGACAAAGAAACTTGGTTTATCAAATATCAGCTGCCATGGCTCTGAAGCGGGTACCTCCTACTCCTTGGATCTTATCACAGTGGGGAGAGCTCATGCAGATACAACCAGCCTAATTGATCTTACATCTTTAAGCGCAAAAGCTATACTGGAAACCCTATATCAGGGTTTTAGGATTGGTACTTTACAAAGCAATCCCTCCTTCAGCATTTTCTACTACTTTAAAATCAGGCACTCAAGATGGAGATATATATGAAGTACATAAATGCAACCATGGCATCTCTTGCCAGAAGTCTTACAGATAGTCAAGCAACTAACAAATTCTTGCTTAACTTTGTTCAACCTTCAATTAAGCATACCCAGCGAATAATTGCTAGACAAAATCTGGAAATCATGGAAATCTACTGTGTGCAAGGGGAGGAACAATATTCCCAAAAGCCCTACTGGACAAGCTAAATTCCATTTTTGCTGAAGTCCAAAAGGCAATTGTTGATAATACAGGACTTGCCAAAGAAGCTCATGGAATATTGAACACCCTCAAGGAGCTTCTGAACGAAAAAGTCTCAAAAATAGCTGCAGAATTTCTGGCCCACCATGGGCTATCACAAGAATGGGTACAAACTATGAATAACTACTGTCAAAAACTGGAAAGCCATTCAGATTACCTATTGTCTCAATCATAATGACTTACCATACATGCCACTTTGGGCCAAAGAAATCACCTGGAGTTAGATGCAAAAGTTGATGACTTTGAATCATATGTTTAGGCTGAGTTGGATAATATCAACAAAATTTCGAGGACCTTGCAGCAAAGCCAGCTGTCCCAAATAGGGAGGAAGAGGATGCCCATTTCTTAGAAGAATTTAATAAACTTTGGACTATAGTGTCGAGATTACAGGCCAGAAACACTGAAATTAATCAGGAAAATTGGGAAATCAGAATGCAGCTATCAACTGCAAATTCCTGAAGAGATAGTATGGACAAAAAAATAAAAATCATAACAACCAACCAAGCTTTATTTAAAGAGGAGTACAACAACCTTTAAAAAGAATTTGAATCTCTTAAAAAGCAAGGCTGCTTTTCTCGCCTGACTTTGACAAAAAAGAAATAGTAAAAAAGCTCCACTTATCACACTAAAAACAAACTGCAAAAGTAACTAAGGGCAGAATTCAGGCGTCAGAATCCAGTAGCTTGGAGAAATACCATGAAATCAAATCATTGGAAGTTGACACCAATGCAGAAATGGATATTTTGAACATCCGTTCTATGCCTAGAGTTCTATCATCAATCCTGACTCCAGATACTTCTCAAAAGGGAAAGAGGGCCAATTATGGGCAATGATAAACCGTGTTATTCCAGAATAAGTACAACTCCTTTGCCCAAAATAGGGCGAGATGACTTCAAACCACTAAATTTACCAAAGTTTGATAATGATGGAAATGTTCACTCTTTCCTCAAATTATTTGAAAAGCAATGAGAGGAGCATCAGATCATGCGAAAGGATTGGCACTGATTAACTCATTTGATGCCCATAGCTGTGACATCGTTATGATCTATTTGGGCGATATTTGGTCCTATATGGATGCCAAAATTGCAATAACAAAACAGTTTGGAGGGCCTGAGAAACTAGGAACCGAAAAAAAGAGCTTCTTAATATCAAATTCAAAAAGAATGTGACTATTAAGGACTTAGCAGAATTATTCTTCCATGAGGCACAAGTTCTGCATGGGTGCAATGCAATAGATAAGTTTGATGCCAAGATTGCAATGGAGCACGTGATTATGCCCTTCCAACAACTGCACAATGTTATGCTGCTTGCATTCAATGGAAGCTTGGAAATCCAAGAGCTTATTAATTACTTGAGAAGCTGTTCTCGTAATTTTAATACTCTTAATTAGGCCAAAGATCAGCAAAAATATCAATTTTTCGGGCCTAAAAAGCAACATGATGTCCTACTAGGGAAAAATACCAAAATATGAAACAAAAAATTGAGCAAAAGCAGAAAACAGTGCAAATTACATGCCACAAATGTGGTCAACAAAGGCATTTTGGTAGACAATGCTTCAGAAGGTCCAACAAAAAGCATGGGGTCAATTTTGCTCTAGAAATCAACAGTGACAATGAGGTGGGAAAAGAGCAGGTGGAGTAGAGGCTGAATGCTCAAACTCCACCGATTTTAAACCATTCCACCTGACCCTGATGATCTCTTTAGGGCTGAAGATGTTGCTGAAAATAACCTACACCATATCATGGCTAATGATGTCATGATGGTCACTACTTGGGCCACAACAAAAGCAACTAACCCTTGAAAATTACCAAAGAAGCCCGAGCTGAATTATCAAAACTCTACACAAAATCAGATTATTGATCATGGTTTTGACCTCCAACCAGATGTTTGAATGACCTACCTAAGCTTAACAACGTTCAAGTGGCCATTACCAGGAAGACCTTAGCAGATAACTTCCCAGATAATTGCTCAAACCTGAAATCACACCTGGAATTGGGCAGCATTCACAGCATTCATACTTAAATACATCTGAAAAGTACTCTGAATGTACTTATGTGGACATAGCGGTAAACAAGGTGCAAGTTTGGCAATCGTTGATAGTGTTGCTCCTATCAATATAGTCAGCACAAAGTTGGTTAAAAACTGAAAATTACGCCCAATGTTGCCCACTGTCAGGAATATGGAACAGCTGGATCACATACAACTAAATCGCTGAGACTACAATACTCTACCACTCAGATTTGGATCCATTTTAGTAACAGCACCTGCCATAGTGTTGCCAAAGACAAACTATAATATCCTAATTGGGATTGAATTCCTAATAAGATATGTAGTTGTTACCAATCATAAGGACAATACTCTCACTATTCTGGGCCAGGCTATTCCACTTTAATATAACCGTGATAAGGCAGTTGAAAAAATGAAACCCAGCCTATTCATAAATCGGGCCTACAAAGATTGGATCATCCCAATTGATTATTCTAAAGCTTGGTCAAAGATAAAACCACTTCCCACTCATACTGATGAGTCAAATGGCATTCCAATTTGATCAAAATCAGACCATCACTATACCATCCAGAGAATAAGTAATTATCCCTATGGTTTTAACAATTAATATCCTGGAAGGACTTTACGTTGAAGTATATCAACCATGGTCTAAATCTCGATTTGAACCAAACATTGACCCTGGTATTATCATTCCAGGCCATGGTAAAAAACATATCTTTGTGTAAACCTGCAAAATCGGCCCATCTCCATCTGGCGACATCAAAAAATCAATTTTCTGCATCTGTTCCCTATAACGGAAATTCACTCATTCCATGAGTTTGTAACTTTTGTTGAATTATGGCTCCCCAATAAGGACCTACTTAGAATAAATAATGTTGTTATTATGGCCGATTTAAGCAATTTTTTTAACTCTAATAATGGCCAAGCTCAGGAGTTATTCTCTAGATATTGGGAAATATTCGCACAAGATTCTGACTTAGGATGTGCTAATTGTGTCACCCACAAAATCGAGACTGGAGATCATAAACCTATTTGATTATGCCAAACTAGACGCCCAAAATCATCAGAAGAAGCAGTATCCAAGTAGATTAAGGAATCCTCAATTGTGGCATGCTAATATCTTCAAAAGGTCCATGGACAGCACCAATTTTAATAGTGAAGAAGAAGTATGGAAGCAACTGAGTAGTCATTGACTATCTGAAGTTAGACAACATCACGAAGAAGGACTCATCCTCCTCTGCCACGAATTGATGATGCCTTGGATAGGCTAGGGGCGCGAAGTTCTTCTCAGCAATGGACCTTATAAACGGATATTGGCAAATAGATCTTCCCAAAGAGGAGCGCAAGAAATGTTCAATTATAACCCACAAGGGTTTATTCTAGCCGACTAGAATGCCTCAAGGTCTCTATAATGCCCCAGCTACATTCCAATAGGCAATGGACACCATTCTGGGAGACTTGAAATTGTCATGTGTATAAGTGTACCTTGACAATATCAATGTTTTCAGCTGAACTTTTGACGACCACCTGGACAAATATAGGAGCTTTTCAAAAAGGCCTGCTGCTGAATCTTAAAACTCAAGCTTAGAAAATGTCAGTTTTTCAAAACCACCTGGAATACCTCGGATTTGTGATTGATAAAGTGGGTCTTCAGCACCAACCCTCTAAGCTGGATGCCATCTATAAAATAAAACAGCCAAAATCCAAGCACAATACAGGCATTCCTAGGTATGATCAGGTACTATTGCCGATTTATCGCTGACTTTGCACAACTTAGAGAGCCGCTTATCTATTTGCTTAAAGATAAGGTCCCATTTGACTGGACTCCAGCTTGCCAGGATGCATTTGACCAACTCCAATCAGCCCTATTAAGTGCACCTGTTCTTTGATACCCAGACTTTAATCGCAAATTTTTCATCCAAATTTTTGCATCCTGAACAGCAGTGGGGTCCATGTTATCCCAAGTTGGAGAAGACGGTAAAGAACACCCAGTTGCCTTTGCTAGTCGTACCTTAAACATTCATAAAAGGAACTACACTGTGATGGAATGACATTGCTTAGCTGTCATATATGCATTCATGCAATTCTAAGTCTATCTTCATAGCACTCATTTCAAAGTTGTTACTAATCATGCTTCCCTAAGATAGTTGAACAACTTAAGAGAACCTAAGGGCCAATTAGCTCGCTAGGCGTTAAAGTTTAAAGCTTATGACTACACCATTAAGCATCAAGCTGGGACAAAACACCAAAACACCGACTGTCTATCCTGACTACCCACCATTGCAACACTTAGTTGGGCTGTCAATAAGTTGTTTATGAAAATGATCAGCAGAGAGTATCAGGACGATCCCAAATCCGTCCAAAAAGTCTTATCAGATCTACAAAAAATACAACCATTGAAAACGAGAGGCTTTACAAAATTGTCAAGGACAAAAAGGTTTTTCCCAAAACTATCAGCCTGAACAGACCTAATAATGGCAGTGCATAAGGCCATAGGGCATGGCGGATTCAAGAAGACGAAAGAGCACCTGAAGCAATTCTACTACTGGGAGTCAATGCGTTTTGACATCCAAGAAACGCTGGAATGCTGTGCAGAGTGCCAAGGCGAAAAACCATTCCAAAAAGCACATCTTATCAGCTTGTTTGGCCTAACTTTGCCTGGCACACTGTATATATTGACGTTGTTGGCCCACTTCCAACAAGAAATATGAAGGCCAAGCACATAATCGTAGCCATTGTCCACTTGATCAAATGAGTCGAGGCCAAGGCCATTTGGGAAGCTGGAGCAGCAACCACTTCCAAGTTCGTACTTTAAAACATCATCCACATAAATGGATGCACCAGGTTATTCTGACCGATATGGGACCAACTTTACCACCAATGTCCATGCCAAGCTCAACCAACTAATGGGAGTATGAGGTGTGCTTCTGCCCCCTATCACCCTAAAACTAATGGGACTGTTGAGTGTGCATTCAGGACGTTGGTGAACATTATCTGGAAATTATCTTCAGCCACACCATCTAAATGGAGTACATTTCTAAGTTTGGCAGTCTTCACCTACAATATCTTTTACCATTCATCAACCATGATGTCACCATTTTTCAAGTTTTATATGGTAGACACCTGGCCCTACCAACGCTGCTATATTCAGCCCTAGAGGATCCTGGCGAAAACACTTATCATCAGTACGTTGAGAAGCTTGCAGATGCTTTAATCAAACTACAAGCTCAAGCCTTTGACAAAAGTTTTTCTGAGAGAAAGGCCCGGCACCAAAAGGACTTAGAGAATCGCTACTCACTGGCTGAATTTGAAGCTAATGACGATGTTCTATTTAGCAACACCCACAGATCAGGCAAAATGCAAAAGTTAGATTACAACTAGGTTGAGCCATTTAAAGTGATTGAGAAAACGTCTAAGTTCATGAGCACAATCAAAGATATTAGGACTGACCATATATACAACTGAGTCCATGCAAAATTTCTAAGAAGGTTTAATAAATGGGCTGATTAAGAAAAGAAAAAGTTAAAAAAAACAAAAACACAAAAACAAAACAAAAAATACAAAAAGAAAACTTATATAATAGTTTTATTATAATTAATATTTTAGTTCACACTATAGATTGGGGAGAGGATCCAACTTCAGACTTGTGGGCATTTGGACCATCATACTTCAGACTCATCAGCCGTTTGGGCCAAAGTTACCAAATAGAAAACCCATTTCCATGCTCATTGGGCATTTGGGCTGATGATAACAGACCAACATAGTCTAATCAGGAATCTTGGGGCTTATGTTCAGGTCAAGAGGGGGAAATGTCAGATTTTTGTGGTTGACTCAAAATTACCCTTTGACAATCATTAGATCAGGATGATTACCCTTTCAACGCTTGAGCTAACACCTATATTCTTACCTCAAAGCCTATAGCAATCATAAAATTTGGACTGAACATCTCAATGTCATTTTGATCAGGCATTTTATCAAAGCGATTAGCCTGAATACACTTGCATATTATGGCCAATTTCCTGTGCATCAAATGTTGGCAATTGGTCTTAATTATCAGGAACACTATCAACTACCTGTATACAAAATTGTTTGTGATTGACCTAAAGTTAAAGTCTAAAAATCTCATGGATTATCAGATGAACAAAAAATGTAATCAATTTTCTGCCTTAGGGCGAAATTCGTACGTCAATCCAGATAATCGGCACAATAGCACATGTGTGGACTGCCTAAAAGAGGTTACCTAATGCTATCTAGGGAGAGGCCTGTCGACATCCTGAATAGGAGTGCGTTATATACTTCAGTTAATGCCAAAATTTCACAGAAGGTTTAATTTGTCAGCAGTATGACGAAACTGAAATACAGAAGATCTTAGGAAAATTTTTCATGCCTTTATTACAATTTTTGTACCTGAAATCCTCCCAATTTTGAGAGTATTATGCCACCAATAAACCTAAGAAAAGGTTTCAGTCATATCAGTTCCAGGGCCAAACTGAGGTGGTAAGTATCTGTTGAAATTTTGTGCTGGAATGTGGCCAGAAGATGCCCTAAAGATATAAATACCAGCGCCTGGCCTAATGACCATTATCTATTAAATAGCTTCTAATAAAAATTATATTTATTATATCCTTTTCCTAATTTTTATCTGAATCTAACCTTGGAAAAGTGTTGAAAAACTGGAAGGACCGATTTCTCAGTTTGTCTTGTAGCCTGCCTCAGAAGAAGTTCCTGAACATGAAGGGTTATTATGTCTGAAATTGGCCATTAGAGTTGAGGCGAATTTACTAGGCCTAGTGAGATTTTGAACGGTTTGAATACCATAAACTTGAGGTACTATCAAGGGTCAATCATTGGAACATCAGCCCAAATAGACATGCAGGATAAAAAAATACACAAGTGAGCGATTCTCAGTTTTGACAGTTGGGGTTGGCTCACTCAGCGTAAACAGGCCACTCCCAATAGTTGAACTGTTGATGGTAACTTGGTTGAGGGAAAGGCACGTAGGGATAATAAGGCCTGTGGTTACTAGGCGGACTCTGAACAGGGAGGAATAATTGCCCCAAATAAGAAAATCTGGCAACGGATGCAATGGGGTTCTACTCTGTATTGGGCAGAGGAAAGGTAACGGATAGATGGCGCAAATTTGAATGATTTTAAGCAAGGGTACGTTATCCTTTAAAAATGGGACGTGGCATTGAAAAGATTGCGGTATAGTTTCACAGAGGAGGTCATTGCTATGTATACATCAGATTTGGTTTAAGTACCTGCCCCAATTAAAACGTAGGCTCTCACTGTAAATCAATCAGCAAGCATGGTAAGGGCCTCAATACGCTGAAACCTAATGGTAAAAACTTTGCCTTCCGCTGCAATATCTTTATAGTTCCTTTGAACAACCGCAGCACAGTATCCTTTACTTTTTGATAGGTAACAGAACTGTTTGAAAGATAGCAAGTAACTTGGTCAGCGCTTCAAACATCCAAGAGATATAAACAATTTTGCTTTATACCAAACTGATGCTCCTTCTGCTGCAAACTCAAATTGCTTAAAGGAATCATGGATGTTTTCATCACAATCAAACAGAGGAAGCATATCAATACAAGCCCCCTGCAGAAGCTCCTCCTTCTTTTGTTCAAAGAATTTAAGGCAAACTGAGTTTTGCATATTCAGCTGGTGTAGCATGTCGGGAAGGTCCATTGTCAAAGCAAGCCTGATTGACATGTCCACCAACTGAGGTGCTTTATCATTTGATTGATCAATGGGCCTACTGTAGTGAGCACCAAAGCTAAAGATTTAATGGAATAGTTGAGATACACTGTAAGGTTTTTGCACAGGGTCAATCTCACTGAGCAATAGAATGTAAAATATGGAGATTGTTGGTCCTCATAACACACTTAAATAAATAAATATAATAATATGGAGCAATTGCCTGATAACACTTCTTTACATTAACACAATATATTCAGCAGATTCTCGATGCTCCGCTCTCTCAATCCTACTAACAATCCTCACCTTCATTTCTCTAGTATCACTTATATCTCAGCAACTTTGGTCAATATTAGCCCTTTTGCTTAGACTATTTGTTTCTCTATATTCTTATTGGCTTTGCCAGAGTTCACCATTTATTAAATTCACGACTGCCTTAATTTAAGGCGATTTACCAATATTTGTCATATATTGACATCTCATAATTTATCATTTGTCAACATCACACTGTTGTCCAATTAGGAGGAGATCCAGTATAATTTTCAGACCCGATATCGTCTCATCCTAAGGCTCTTGAATAATTGTAGCTCAGAATCAAGGTTGACAGGTTCTACCTATTCTGTCATAGCTATTTCAGGTTTATCCTCCAGTTATGAGAGAATCTCACCAATCCCTATCCTCGATATATTAACCAAAATTAACCTTCATCAATATAAAACGTTCTTGAGGGTTCTGATAGGCTAAATCATCATTTGAGAAAATCAGTTTCAACTCTAACAATCATGAAGCCTAGCATATTAACTATACGACTCTCAGTATCATAAATAATGGAAGGCGTTAATTTAATAAATATCTCTTGTTTTACCAAGCTCAAGTGATATTAGTATTGCCATTTTTATGGTAAAAATTATTTGATAGTGGTCAAAAAGTTACCCCAAAATTGTAAAGATAGCAGTGAAGAGTCTCGTTAGTCCAGCTACTTCTGTATTGTTGGAATCCTGAGCATAAGTAGCACTAGCAAGCTCACAATTTTCCTGGATTCCAACAGCCCCTTTTTTAGGCTTTGACTAGTCTTGATTTCTGAAACAAAGGCCGTTATATAGAACCCTGACCACCGCTACTAATCAAAGCTAGACTCCATGACATCAGAGGATGCATAAGTATAAATACTGGTCCAAAAGAATATGTGCATGACATCACCAATGACATCTCTGAGGACCTCATTTTTATACCTTTGGGTTAACTACTGATAATTGAGGAAATTATAAAACCCATCATAAGAGAATTTTCTCGTTTTTACAAAGCAGAAAAGTGCAAATAATATAAAATGGGAGGTTATTTTAATTTGTAAGCTCCATAGATTGAGGCAATTGTGTACCCATGAAGTCATAAGAGACATAAGGTTGACAATAACAACAAGAGCCACTGTTGACTCAAAGCATCATACACGCATTCACAAGCAGGCCAGAGATCTTCAATATAATTAAAGAAGAAGTCCAAAAGATGGCATATGACTAAGGAATTGGACTTCGCAGGCCTAAAATTAAGTTGCAAATGCACAATCACATTAGAAAATGAAGTTGATTTGGTAAAAAACAAGATCAACTTTATGCACCCCAAATACCTTAAGCACTATATAAGCTTTTCTAGATTCATACAATATAGCAACGTCTTTCACAGAAACTGCCTTTATATTGTTTTTGTAACTGGTGCTAATAAAGAAAATACAGAAGATTTATTTCAAAAGGTTTAGACATATCTTTTGTGTCAGCAGAAAGTTAAAAAAAGTTTTGGCGGCGCTTACACAGTTCCATTTTTTTTAATTCCAAAGCTTTAACAAGGTAGTACATGCTCATAAAACGTTAAAATCTTAAATATAGAAAAACAAGACCATAAATTAACTTAAATTCCCCAGTGAACAAATGAAAGTACTATTAAAAGTGGCTCAGATTTTTCCATAAGCATCATGAGTGAGTGGGTCACTTTGGTAATAGGTGCTTTGGACACAACCCAGAAGAGAAATCCTTTACTAGGATTGGTATGATCCTGAAGTAACTCCTAAAATTAGACATGGGATATGTCATGAAAATGGCAGGAGAAGTTTAGACCGGCCTGCCAGTCAGGATGTGTAAGTACCCAAAAAGCAAGCCAGAATGCCAGAGGCATTGCCGCACATATGATGTTGTATAAAGCCATAAATTGGGAAACAATAAATTGTTGATGTAGGGCAATTGTGAATAACAGTCCGAAAATGAACCAAATGGAGACAAACCCAGACACTGGGGGTCTTGCTTCAGGGGGTGGTACCACAGGTATAGTTTCTACAAAGTCACCAGTGGGTGGGTTCAATTCAACTAAGGAAACAAGGGGGTGGATCCTTGCTTGAAAATGGTGGATGTAAGGCCACAAGATCCCAGTATATTGATGGTGGATACTTGAAATAAAGGGGTTGAATTGCCAGAAGTATCTGGCTCACTGAATCCAGTTGATGATGGTGGGGGCCATAGTAACCATCAGAACTGGTAAAGCCCATCCAGTATAGAGACTGTCAGGCCACCAGAGTTAAAGCCATCAGGAATGTGGCCAGAAGGATATCAATAAAGTTAAAAATTGATAGTTTTTAGTTGCAAATTTTATTTAAAAAATTGAAGAAAATTGACCAACAATTTTCTCAAAGCAATGCAACTAATTAAATAGTGGCCAATTTATGCGGGAACAAGAAGGGATCAGGTCCCTCAAGTTCAACCTAACTGGTGAATTATTTGGGGATGGGGGCAGATAAGCTTAATGGGGACTGACATCAAAAGATTTGGAAGCAGGCTGAGTTGCTGTCAGTTCGACCTCGAACGCCCAAACTGAGACTTGACTGCATTTCTGGCAGTTGGCGCAATGGCATATGGCCCAATAAGCAACAGTTCCCCCAGGGCCACCCCAAGTAGGGGCAGTCCTAATTAGTTGGGAATGGGTTTGGGATGCCCAACCCACTCATGCCTGGTCACTGGGACATTTGTTCAGTCAAAAGTGTTGTGTTGGCAGCAACTCCCAATTTGCCAGATGAAATCTTTGAACTATCATTGATGGTGTCCGATGCTACTACCTACAAATCAGGGATCATCCCCAACAATTTTAAGAGTGGTTAATTTTGACAAGTGCACTGCCGACCAAATCAAATTCTTCAGTGATTCTGGCTAATAAAATCAATCTTCATCACTTTTTGACTATGTGGGTTCTAATCGTCAGGCTTGTTTTCAATCAGTTTTGGACCAATTAACTTCAATTTGGCAATCTCAGTGCTAATTTTCTTGATCTTGTGGACAAGTTCAATGTGGTGAGCGTGGGCACCAGGGGAGGGATCTGAAGAGGGAAAGCAGTTACCCAGCGCTCATCCACCACAAGAGCGAGGTCACCCTGGGTAACTAGGGGTACAGCCACTCTCTTTGGAGCCTTTCTACTTGGAATTGGGAAAAGTGCCAATCCACACACAAGTGACATTCCCCAGGACTTATATTACCCTTTCCTTTTTCCAAAGGAAGGGCACCACCGCCAGGAAACTTCATGAGTGCCATATTTTTGCGCCTTGGGCAACTTGATTGCCATTTGTTGGGATTTTTGCCCATATTCCCAGCCTGCTAGATTACCTGGTGTCGCTAGGGGAAAATTCCCTAAGGCGAAGTGAATTGGAAATTGGTTGGCCCAAGTTTCAGAGGAACTACATTCAGGGGACTTTGGGATATTCACCTGGTCATATCCGTCAGGGATCATTCCGTATGAATACCTAAGATCTCATCAGGTGGAGTGGCCGACGAAATAGGGGCATCTGATAGTAATTTACTATCAGGTGTACCAATTGGGATTAGTCAGGTTTCATCACAAACTGATTGGGAATGAATAGTAAGTTGCAAGGCGAGTGATGTCGTCTTCAATCAGAAAATCAATTTTTTTGGTAAAGTGACCTTCCATAATGGGTAATAATTCCCATTACCTAAGCAGGTTGCTAGCCAATAATGATTGGTTTGCTTGGATTGAGAGGAAAACGTTAGGGACACGTTTTCTGATTCTTTCCATTTGAGGTCTCGAGGATGTCCAATGATGGAATCCTAGCCAAATTGGGGAAGACCATCGCTGCTGAGACAAGGAAGGGTGAAACAATGGCAACATCTGCCATTTCAGCAAGGAGGTGTCAACTGAGGGTTAGACAGCCGAATCCCCTATTATATAATTCCCAAGATTTTACTATAATAAAAACAGTATTATTAGCAACATAATAGTATTAACAGTATTATTAATAACATATTAGTTTTAACTGTATTATTACTAAGATCAGTAGTATCTACAGTAATATTGTCAATTTGGTGTATAGTTAGACCATCAGCTTCTATTGTGACGTTTCATCTCAAGGATATAATTGCAGAAGGCAATAATTGGAAGACTCTCATAGAGAAAAGACTAAAGATGAGTGGGGATCTATAGATGAAGAAACCATAATAAGGGATAGCTGCCAACTGTGTGTTGGGCTGAAAGAGACTGTTACTGGGGTATCTTAAATGAAGATTAGGTGGACAGGAATATAGGGAACAAATCCCTACGAGTATGACTTACAGAGTACTTAATCAGAAGTACTGGATGAAGCGTTGGGTCTAATAATAGTTCAATCTTAATTATGGTTAATAATCTCCATACTATTATTGATTAATACATTCTATACAACGCGAAGTGCATGAGGAAATTGAACCTGTGCAGTAAAAAGGTTACTGAGTTGATGACCAATAATCAACCAGTAGAGTGATTTTTTTACAGCTGGGAATCAATAAACTACGATGTCACAGATTATCTAGCTTGTTGTGTGGATTGCCAGCTGCACTTTCCACATAAGAATACAACTGGATACTGACTGGTCCGCCCTGGATTTGTCTGGCACATGGTGTCCATTGATGTGATGGGACCGCTGACAATGAGCACAGGGGAAGTCAAGTACATTATAGTTGCCATCAACCATCTGATGAGATGGGTCAAGATGAAGGCCCTAACGAGAGTAGACGCTACCAGTACTGCGAATTCATCCTGGATCAAGTAGTATACTGGCATGTATGTCTGCAGGTCCTGCTTAGCAATAATGGGACCAACTTCACGTCTCATGTGATCCTGAGATTGAATGAGATAATGGGGATCAGAGGAGTTGTGTCAGTACCCAACTGGCCAGAGATGAACGGATTAATAGAATGGGTGATTAGAACGCTGGACATGACACTGAGAAAGCTGTGGTAGGAAGAACTTCCGCGTGGGGAACATACCTGAGTTTGGTGATGTTCGCCTACAATATTAGTCATCATATGGCGACGGGAAAAATGCCATTTGAATTGTTATATGGGAGAAAGGCCATGTTGCTTCCAATTTATATTTGGTAGTGTAAACTACGTCAGGGATGAGTACCAAGCAATAACCAAACTGACTGACAAATATCCTGATTGATATGCAATCACAAGCATTTGATACAACCTTTAAGAAAAGGATACAAGCGAAATTGACGGACAACAAGAACCAACTGGCCATAGCTGAATATCAAATAGCGGAAAGAGTTGCCTATTGCAATACGCATGGTTTTGGACAAGAAAAACTAGATGTGTTGTGGTCAGGTCATTTGAAGTGATCGCCAAGATGGTGATTAATGCCTACTCCATCAAAAATCTCTTAGATGGAAAAGTTGTAATTTGAGTCCATGCTAAGTATCTAAAGCATTGGATCAATGAAATTTTTAAAAGAGTTCCCAAAGGACCAATGAACCATTAAGTTAATCATGTTCTGATGATTAGGTCAAGTCTAAAAAGGACCTCTGAACCAATCTAGATGGTTAAGTCCGAAAAAAGGAACTCTGAACCATAGAAAAATGGCAGGTTTAGGTACACAGGACCCAGTTTGTGGGGAAAAGATGGACCTCTGAACCAAAACAAGGTCAAGTCTCATAGGAAAAAAATAAGAATAAAGAAGAAAAATTGATAAAATATATTGAGAAAAAAAGAGAGATTAATAAAATACATAGATAAAAAAGCCAATATATTTTTTATAATTTTGATTTCCTATTGATCGTACTCAGTACAGGGATGATTCCACCTATGTTGCCTCTTGGGGGAGGGAGGATGGATCGTGGTAGGAAGAAACAGCCCTTCAAAATTGATATGTGATATGAATCCCCCTTGGGTTGGGACCATCTAGTACTAAAAAAATTGATATGTGATCAGATGCTTATGAGGGTGAGACCTACATGAAACCACATTCATTGAGCGGATGTCAAGACCTGAGAAAACGTGACTAAAGAAAGGGAAATTGAGATGTCAGATGAAGCCAATCCGCAAAACCCTGGAACAGGGAGGAAAGCAACAGTATAAGAAGAGGCGTGCAAAAACCCTGAGTAATCCCAATATGGTACTGAAGCCAGAAGATTTGTCCTAAGCGCCTGATGACGGGCTTCATCAAAGACACTGGACATGTGGGCTAGCAACGAAGAAGGGATGCTTGATGAGGGGTTGCCAAATCATGCCCCTATTAATGCCATCAGCAGAAGATACTGATGGGAAGCGCTGGAGAAGAAATAGTTGTGCAGGGAGCGGATTGCATCCTGCAAGCAATGACTACAGGCTTCTCAGAAGCTAAAGCTGAACAAACAGTGAACCCAGGAAAGGCTGGAAGCTTCGTGGACCAACTTTGAAGATTTTGGCCAGCAAAGCGAAGAGCATAAGTGGTGGTATCCAAATCCAGAGTATTATCAAAATCAGAGGGATTCAGTGCTAGGGTCAAAGCCTTGGTGACTTGGGCCTAAAGTTCAGCATAGGGGAGACTGAAAAGAATACTGTTACCGATTGTGAGCTTGGAGACCAGAACAGCGGGTTTGCAATATTGACTGAGCTGGAAGAGGAACTCAGGGAGCAGGTCTGACCTGGCAAGAAATGAACAATCAAGACCAATCAGCATAATCTATGGAGCATCTTTGACAATGGTTAAAGCATCAGCAAAAGGAGCCAAGTCCAGTACGGTCAAAATAAAACTTTGGAATTGACAGCAGAGGAAGAATTTGTTGAGAGTTGCTTGAAACTATAGCCGTCCTAGTTTTGGAGGAATTAGTTACCATTTCGGTTAATTCAATAGAAGGACTAGCTGCTGGTGCCAGACTAGGCGTATGAGTCCTGGAAGGACAATAAAAGAGGTTCCGCCGAGCATCCTGACTCATCTGCTGGAAGAGACAGAGGTCTGGATCAGACAAACTAAACAGAAGCTGATGGTATCATGACTCATAATTTGACATATGAGCTGGATGAGAGGGGGATGTTGAACTTATATGGAAGTTGACATTATGCATTCTACATTCCATTAAGCTCCAATTTTGGAAAAATTAATCTCAAAATTAATGGGATAAGCTCTCCAAGGGAGGAATTAGGAATGACTTGAGCCAGGAGGTTATGAGAGAAAAAACCAGGGCGAATAGAAATAAGTATTCTTAATTGAGTTATGAAATGAACATTGACAGCAAGAGTCTCCTGTCTAGGATAAGGAGAAAATCATGAAATCAATGACTCCGGACCAAGAATCATGAAAGTGACAGTAGGTCATATACCCTGATGGGGGAAAACTGGATCCTGGGACTGATATAATCACAAGTAAACTGATCATCCTGACACAACTGTAGATCGTGAGGACTGTGCTCTAAGAAGGCATTAGCAAGGAGGAATAGGAAGAACGCCATATGCCAAAGGTCGTCTCAAGCAACATTGAATATTAATGAGTGTACTCCACTTGAACCAATGAAGTATTTGACCAAGTGTCCAAAGCGGTGTTCTCATACCCAGTCCTTTTCTCACTGGAAATATAGGCAAGAGGGGGATGTGTTGGGATTTTTGTCCATATTCCCAGCCTGCTAGATTACCTGGCATCGCAAGGGGAAAATTCTCTAAGGCAAAGTGAATCAGAAATTGGTTTTCCCGAGTTTTGTAGTAACTACATTTGGGGGATTTTTGGGATATTCGCCTGGTCAAATCCTCGGGAATTAATCTGGATGAATACTTAAGATCTCATTGGGAGGAGTTGCTGACAAAATAGGGGCATCTGATAGTGATTAACTATCAGGTGTATTAATTGGAATCGGTCAGGTTTCATCACTGACTGATTGGGAATGAATACCAAGTTGCAAGGCGAGTGATGCCACCTGCAACTAGTGAATAGTTTGGTTGGTGAGTGACCTGCCATAATGGGTAATAAGTCCCGTTGCCTAAGCAGGTCGCTTGCCAAATATGGTTGGTTCGCTTGGATTGAGAGGAAAAACGTTAGGGACACATTTTTTGACTCTTTCCTTTTTAGGTCTTGAGGATGTCCAACGACGGAATCATAGCCAGGATGGGGAAGACCATCGCTGCTGAGATGAGGATGGGTGATTAATGGCAACAGCTGCCTTTTCATCAAAGAGGTGAACTGAGGGTTAGCAGCTAAATTCCCACTATATATATTCCCTAGGCTTTACTATAATAAAAAACGAAGATAATACAGAAGACAATAAGAGTTATTTAGTTCTAGGTTATTAATTTGGTATATAGTTAAACCATCTTTAGCTTCCATTTTGAGTTCTGTTTCAAGAATATTATTGCTGTGGGCAAAAATTGGAAGACTCTCAGAGAGAAGAGTAAAGATCTGAGAGGGGATCTAGAGAAGAAAGAGCCACAATTGGGGATAGCTGCCAATTGTGCGTTGGGCCAAAGGAGACTGTCACTGGGGTATCTCAGCAAAGATCAGGTGGACAAGAGGAAGGGAAAGAATCCCTACAAGTATGACATCACGAGTATTTAATTGGTAATACTGGCTGAGCGTTGGGCCAAAAGATAATTCATACATAACTACAGATAATAGTCTCCATACTATTATTGATTAATAATTCATTCTATACAATGCAATGAAGTGCTTGAGGAAACCAAAACTGTGCATTAATAAGGTTACTAAGCTGCTTGCTGATAACAACCACCAGAGTAAATTATTACATCATTACAGTCATGACTTTTTTGGGGGGCAGGGAGCGTTGGGGTGGGATTTGTGTAATGCCTCAACCAGTTCCATGCAGTTAACGCAATTGCAGGCTTTAACGCAACTGTTCTCATAGGCCAGATAACCTTTCCAGGCCTTGAGATACTGAATGGACCGAAGGGACTTATGGGATGCTAGGATATTTTCCACTATAGCCTCCTTTACATTTTCAATTACTATCAGCTTAGGATTCATGGGAACAGTACCCTTAAAAGGTGACAACTGGGAAACGTTGAAGACAGGGTGCTGTTTCCAATGGGCTGGTAGTTTTAACTGGAACGCACCATTGCCCAAGTCTTCCTCCATAAAATGGGGCCTAAACGCTTACTTGCAAACTTACGGGAAGGTACCTGCATTCTAAAATGATGCGTATCGAGAATAACATAGAAGCCCACCATTATGTCATGACCTGGGAGTCACTTATGATCCGCAAACTGCTTGTAGACTTCAATAGCTTTGGTGAGTTGCTCCTGCACTAAGGATTGTACAGACCTAATATGCTAGCATGATCCATGGCGGCTTGGACCTCAGGCCACAAGCAGGGTCTGACTGAAAAGGAAGTATTATATCCTAGCATCACTTTGTAAGGAGAAAACCCCATGGAAGCATGAGTTCCATTGTTATAGGCGAATTGAGAGAGGGTTAGGTCGTTAGCCCAGGTGTCCTGTGTGGTTGCAGCATAAAATGTAGGTAATGTTTTAGGACTTGGTTAACTCTCTCAGTTTGTCCACTGGACTGGGGATGATATACCATAGAGCGATAGGGAGAAATTTTTAAAATAGATAAGAGTTCACTCCTGAAATGCGCTGTGAACTGTGAACTATGGTCACTGATGATCTCCTGCTGGAGACCAAACATAGAAAACACATGGCGCACAAAGAGATGAGCGGTTTCCTCCAACATAATCGCAGAAGTGCAGGGAATAAAAAGGGAAAACTTAGTGAAACGATCCACCATCACCATCACCGCCGTAAACCCATTAAAGCAGGGGAGTTCAACAATAAAATCCACAGACACTGATGTCCATGGTTCCTCCGCCTGTTGTAAAGGTTGAATAAGCCTATTTCTACCAGAGCGATCTGACTTATTTTGAGCACAAGTAACACAATCAGCAATCCAGCCCATAACTTCCTTAGTTAAACCCACCCAATTGTAGGTCTGCTTGATAAAATTGATGTATTTCTTATTGCCTGGATGGCTGATTATGGGAGGGTCATTATGAGCGTGAAATATTTCAGCTCTGAAGAGAGGGGAACCCAAATTCATGACCAAAAATAAATAAGGCCCTCCACTAAGGAGTACAGAGAGTGTTTATGATTTTGGAGGGACAATTACCCAAATAACTCACCACCTTCAGGGCAGGTCATTTGGGCGGCTAAGACCTGAGAAATTAGTGGGCTTCAGGAGCAAGGGCAATGGAAGAGATGACAGGGGGAACAATTGACAAAATTTGAGCGGCGGGGATCATGGTAATGAGGTCCACTTCATCTGAATCCAAGAGACAGTGGGCCAGGTTGCGGCTTTGAAAATTGGGAAGTACGTTAAGTGCACCTTTTATGTATTCATATTTAAATTTGAAACTTCACAAGTCCTGATAGGTAAGAGCTTTCTGATGTGCCAATTTTGGGGTTTATGGAAATACAAGAGAGCTTGGTGATCTGTGCGAACATTTAACTCATGCTGAGCACCCTGTAACAGGTACCTCTAATGAGTTAATGCCCATGCTATGACTGCCAACTCCTTATCATAGATGGCTCAGGATTGCTCCATAGAAGTAAATTCTTGGGAGAAGTAGGCGACTGGATGTTCCAAGCCATCATGCTCTTGGAGCAGAACCTCCCCTAGTGCCACCAAGGAGGCATTGCATGCAATTATATACGGCTTGGCAGGATCCACATGTTTCAGATAAAAGGAATAAAACAACTCTTTGATCAACTTGAACGCCTGCTGGCATTTGGGTGTCCAACAAAATGGCACATTCTTGCCTGTGGGGGGTGGAGAGGGGCAGCTAACTGGGAAAGAGCTAGGGAGAATTTTTAGGAAAATAATGGTTCCCAAGAAGCTCCGTAATTGTTTCTGGGTTGTCAGAGTTGACTATTCATGGATAGCGTCCACCCTATTGGGAGAATCACATAGCTATCCTTAAGGACCAGATTTCTAACAAAGTTAACTTCCTTTTTGTAGAACTCACATTTGGAAGGCTTGACAAATAAGCACGCATTGTGCGAAGCACCCACAACTACTTCCAAGTCTAAAACATGTTGTTCATAATCAAGAGAACCAGAATGTTGTCAATATGTGTGACTGTACAAGTGAATTGGAGATAACCCAGTACACTGTTAATC
This sequence comes from Massospora cicadina, assembly GCA_022478985.1. Lineage (NCBI taxonomy): Eukaryota > Fungi > Entomophthoromycota > Entomophthoromycetes > Entomophthorales > Entomophthoraceae > Massospora > Massospora cicadina. The sequence goes on from JAKSZP010008272.1 coordinate 49,913, forward strand.
ATTTGTTGAAACATAGCGGGAGCATTCTTCAGCCCAAAGGGCATTACACAGAATTGGAAAATGCCTCGCTTCATTTAGATTGCGGTTAGCCATTCTTGCCTTTCATCACCCAAATCTGGTTGAAGACATTGATGAGATCCAGCTTAGAGGACACATGCAATTTGGCGATTGCTTGGCTGATCATCTGCTCCAGGGGCAAGGGGTAGGGATCGTGAACCATAACTTTGTTTAAATGTCCTTAATCCACACAGGGATGGAGGGAACCATCAACTTTTCTGGCAAAAATAATGGGTGATGCGACTGGCGATGTCTCCTTAAACAAACACCCTTTTTTAAGCATATCATCTAATCAAGTGTTAAGTGCAACCTCCTCCTCCGCTGTGTGGAGATACAATGGACAGTTGATATTCATCAACTGCAGCATCATATTAAATCCCAAGTAAGTTTTAGTATGAGGAGGCAGACTTTCTGCCTTTTTGGAATTGGAGATACCTTGATAGCAAATTAAATCTTTGGGAAAATCGGATGGAAGGTCTGCAGGAGAAATGAGGGAAGTAATAGAACTGTGACCTTGAGTTTTCTTAAAAATGTTGACTAATGGAAATTCACCCTCCAGTTGATCATTAACGAACAACAACATGTTTGACTCCAGGTGGATTCTAACATGTTGTTGGCACCACCATCCAACTTTAAGATCACTGGAAACACAAATTTGGCATAGCAGAAAACTGATCACAGAAGCTAAACTGGTGTACCAAAAAAGGTACTGGCCAATAAACTATATATGATGTCTGGGAGCCTGAAGAAGCCACCATCACTGATGAACCTACTTCCATGTACAGTTATAATTGTTGAGCTAACTTGACGCTCATGAAATTACCCACAGCTCCAGTATCCACCAAAGCCTCAAAGATGCTGTGGTGAGATCTGATACTAATCTTCATAGGTAATAAGAAATAATCGAAGTTTTGTCTATTGGTAGATTCAGGCGTTTCTGTTGCAATTGAAGAGATTGCAGGTAAATTAGGTGGAAGGTTGGGAACCTTTTATGGAGTAAAGTTGGGAAGAACAAGGGCTTGAGAACTGGATTCCTCCATCTGGGCTTTTACTGATTCATTTATAGGGGAACCAGGATAACCCAACTCTGATTCAGAAATAGTGATGGGTCTGAGGCTGGGACTAACACTGGTTCAATAGTTTAAACTGTATACATTTCATTTTTGGGTAGTCCTATCATAAAATTTCCCCCTTGATAACAGGAAGTAGGGGTGAGGGGTGGCATTGATAGTGGTCGCATCATTACATATTTAATCTACCGTTCCTTTTGAGGTGGACCAAATCTTGTTATGAGCAGAAACTGAATCCAAACCTGATCTAAAGATTTCCCGAAGCATATCATTAGAGAGGTCCAGTGTGAAAGCCTGTTTGTGGAAGGTAGAGAACAAAGAAGCCAAGCTGGGCTTTATCCATAGTAGAGAGAAATTTGAATAAGTGGTCCAAGCGCGACACAGGGCGTTTCAGGACAGCTTGTATGACGGCCATCAGCAAGGTGCGATCCCCCACTTGTGAGGAAGAATGCAGAAGGCCTCATACCCACCGACGGGCATCCCCTTCTACATCGTCCAATAAAGCGACCCCTTGTTGGGCATGGGATAACGCAGCGGCATTATTAAGGGCAACTGAAGAGCGCATTTACACCTCAGTGAGGGCATCAAGAACCTAATTCAAAGTATCTTGGGAAGAAACACGTGAACTTTCTCCCTGACTATTAGGTGAGGTAGAGGTAGTAATCCATGAGGCTCTGCCGGCCTGAATAAGTTTCTTCAAGCAAAGTGGATACTACCCACAAAATTAACAAGTGACCAAACAAACACTGAAAAGCAGACTACTGATTGCACGTTCATTTGGTAGAGGGCAATCACTGCAGTACCCACCTCAAAGAGCAGGGCGGAAGTGGCAGGAAACAATGGTTGGTCAATTATGTCATAAAAATGGCAGAAAAAGTTTAGACCAGCCTGCCAGTTGGGATGCGTAAGCACCCAAAAAGCAAGACAGAATGTCAGGGGTATTGCCAAACATACAACGCTTATGAAGTCATGAATTGGGAAACAATAAATTGTTGGTGTTGGGCAATTGTAGGTAGCGCCCTGAAAACGAACCAAATGGAGACAAACCCAGACACTAGGGTCTCGCTGCAGGAGGTGGTACCGCAGGTATAGTTTCTACAAGGTCACCAGTGGGTGGGTTCAATTCAACTAAGAGACAAGGGGGCAGATCCTTGCTTTGAAATGGTGGATATAAGGCCACAAGATCCCAGTATATTGATGGTGGATATTCGAAAGAAAGGGGTTTAATTTCCAGAAGTATTTGGCTCGCTGAATCCAGTTGATGATGGTGGGGGCCATATTAACCATCAGTACTGTTAAAGCCTATCCAGTATAGGGACTGACAGGCCACCATAATAAAGCTATTGGGAATGCGGCCAGAAAGATATCAATAAAGTCAAAAATTGATAGTTATTAGTGGCAAATTTTATTAAAATGAAAGTGAAGAAAATTGACAAACAAATTTCTCAGTGTGATGCAATTGCTTAAATAGTGTTCAATTGATGCGAGAATAATCAGGGATCAGGTCCCTCAAGTTCACCTAACCAGAGAATTATTCAGGGATGGGTCAGTTAAGCTCAATAGGAACTGACACAAAAGAATTTGGTGGCAGGCCGAGTCACTGTCAGTTTGACCTCAAACACCCAAACTGAGACTATGATGTGTTTCTGGCAGTTGGTATAATGGCGTCTGGTCTGACAAGCAACGGGAATCACCCAGGGCCACCCCATGTAGGGTCATTCCTAATTAGTTGAGAACTGATTTGGGATGCCCAACCTGCTCGTGCCCAGTCGCTGGGCCATTTGTTTAGTCAAAAGCGTTGTATTGGCTGCAACTCCTGATTTTCTGGATGGGAGCTTCAAACTATTGTCAATGGTGTCTGACGCTACTACCTGCACATTGGGGATCATCCCCGACAATTTGAGAGGGGGTTAATTTTGACAATCACACTGCTGGCTGAATTAAAACAGTTGGCAATTCTAACCAATAATTCAATATTAATCCCTTTTTGACTATGTGGATTCCTATTGTTGGGCTTGTTTTCAATCAGTTTTGGACCAATTGACTTTGATTTGGCAATCTTGGCGCGGATTTCCCTGACCCAGTGGACAAGTTTGGCTAAGGTGAGCATGGGCACCAGGGAGGGATCTTAAGAGGGAGAGCTGTTACCCAGCGCTTGCCCACCATGTGGGCGAGGTCACCTGGGTAATGAGGGTACAGCCACCCTCTTCAGAGCCTTTTTACTCAGAAATGGGAAAAGTGACCGATCCACATACAGGGGACGTTCCCCAGGTTTTACAGGATATTAGCAACGAGACTTTTAAAATTTCATGATGTTGATTTTCAAGGGTAGGATCTTATAGATCTTTAAGCTTTATCACAAGGTTAACTATAAATTGGATGGATGATTTGATAGTTTATATTATGCATATCAATTCTTTATAGAAAATAAAAGTTTAAAATGATCTGACCTATAAAGACTTTTGTATGAGAATGTGTTAACTTAGCTTTTCTTTCCAGTTACTATCACTTTTAGTAATATGATTCGACTCAAACAGTACAATTTGATAATCAATACCAGGTGAGATGAGCACGATAAATAAAGTAAAGAATTAGGAGAACGTGGTAAAGGGGAGCAGACCTGGATATGCACCACCCAAAGATACCAAGCGCACAGGAGCAAACGAAATTACCAGTAAAAACAAAAAACCCAAGGTGGTGCACCACACAGGTTTTGTGAATTTTATAGTAAAATACTGCAGCTACATGGAAGTATCCCACTCACAACTACTGTTGTCAGTGGAACATGGGATGCGCATATTCTTGGGCGTAGAGACACTAGCAATGTGGGAAAAGTTTGGCTAAGTCCAACCTAATTTTTCCTGCATCTGATGCACTAAATAGCCCATACTATCCGCTAAGGTTGGGTAGATCATGGGTTCGAAAAGCAGAAGAAAAATATGAAGCAGTAAAGGTAAGAGTAGTACTTGACTTTCCTGATGGTCAGCACTTGGTATCAACCAAACACTCACTTTGGAAATAAACCAAAGACATATTCATAATTTTTGATTACTTTCCAACTACACTGATGCACACAGTAGATGAACGGCATCTTTGGGAAGGCTTGGAAGCCTACAGAGAAATTTAAACAATTTAAATGTGAAAATTCCAGCTGATGCTGACCCTTAGCTCTGGGATGGCAATTGCAATCATTTCCTCAAATCAGGAGATAGAGGAGAGTATCACAAAAATCCCCCACACTGCATCATTCACTGTTGATAGAAAAATCCCACCTATTCTATGCAACAGTGGAGAGCGCGCCCCCATATGCAGCCATTTCCAGGCCTTTAAGCACAAGATTCATGCTTGTCCCATAAAGAAGGCCTAAGAGAAATGGAATTCTGTGAGGAAGAAATGGGTGAAGACGACTCTGTCATGTGCACATGACATAATAGTGGGGACCAACCCAAAGACAAGGCTGAGCGCCAGGAGGCCCAGAGGGTGAAGCTGCAGGCCCTTCCTGACCTGAGGCACACCCTAGACTAACGCTGGGTTCAGGCAAAATATGCCTAGGTTGGGACTAGTGGTGTGCCAAACGTCCAGCCCTTGACGTCAAGCCAGGCGTTAAAACGAATGAAATACTGAATGAATGTGGATGGTTCAATTTGGTTTGTCAAGGAACGGGGTTTTACAACCCAATCATCTTTAAAATAACGCGTTTGGGTTGAATCCAACTTCAATCAATCACTTTATTAAAATCAGTTTTTGGCCTATTCAACTAACTCAGAAGGCAGTGTTGCCCTATTGGTGAGTCAGTGCTTGGGCCCATGCGGCATAACCCCTATTTCCCCATTTGAGCTTAAATATGTTTTACCTTACCAACATTCCTTGTTGGTCGACTTCCCAAATAAACCTTTTCCCCGTTTACATTATTTTTTGAATTTTATGATATTGCAAACGCTCCTGTGTGCAAACCTCTTCGAGGAGGTCTCACGCTCCATTACCCTTGCATTTTAAGTACCTTGAAGCTCTCCCTTCATGCACCGTTTGTTCACCCAGGTTCCCTCCAAACTGGGTCGCTTGGCCCCTTTGATATGTGCACTGCGTCGCCTTTACTGGGGTTTTTATTATGAAATTCGCATTTTTATTCATAAGTTATTATTGCTCCAGCACCCTCTGCTGGGATCTAATCACTTTGGCACTGATGGCTAGTTCCGTGGCGTTAACCTGGTGCACTGCGCACTACCACGCGGGAACAAAAGAGTTATAGACACTCTCCTTACAGACTCAGAGTACACCAAAACCACAGATACCACACTAGCTTTTAACTGGGGAGAACATGGGCAATACAAAATAATTGACCCAATTTCTATGAAAGAATGAAAATGGCCAAACAATCTTGCAAGTTGGCTGTGGCTAAGTCAAAGGCATTGGCGGAATCAACCATCTCACCAGAACAGATCCAGAAAGGCATGGATAAACATGAAATAATGAGCCAACCAAATTACATGGGAAACCAAGCAAGAAATCCAAACAGAATGGATTTGGTGGAGCCTGATTTGGAAGCAAATGTGGCAAAATAGGGTTCAGCTCCCCCCCTCAAAAGAAATTGTGGAGCACAACCTAATCAGGAGTTGAAAATCAACAATGGAATGCGAAAAATAAAAATGTGGCCAATAAGAGCACACAAGTGCAATGCAATGATAAATTGAAAAACAACAAAGACTAGAGAGAAGAAAAACAGCAGTAATGAAAGGGGCAGAATACACCCCAACTCCTACTCATAGTTATGCTCTTTGCAGCAAAGGTGAAATGGAGCTTAATGAGGGCGATGGAGTAGGGCCAGGGGGCCCTGCTAACTGCTCCTGAGGCGCATTGGGCGTCTCAGTAGAGATAGGGATGCTGAACATAGCAGTACTCAAGGCCTTAACGTCCTGGGCCAAGAAGTTGAGTCTCCTGCAAAAACCCACATGTGGATATCTTGGCGGTGCAGGAAACCCACTATCCACAGGGAAAGGATGAGTCAGGGGAAAAAGTGCTCCTCCCAACACTATCAACTTGGTCATAACACTGTGGGGTGATAGTATGCACAAACCAAAATTTTAAATTCATTAATAAAAATTCATTAATGAAAAACCGCATACTAGCTGTCAATTTCTTATGGCACAAAGAAGTGCACACAATAGCCGATGTGTATGCAGCAAATTGTGTAATGATCTGATGAGAGTTTTTAACAGCTCTAACACAACTCCATCTTCCAGAAAACACTTTTGTCTTGGGAAACAGGAAATTCGAATTAACCCTGATACTGAAAAAAGACCATACACAATGGAGGCATCACAAGGGCAGTGGAACTTTGCGTGCTAAAAGCCACCCTGGGACTATATGATCCACTAGCAAATGGTCACTCCTATAAAGAACATGACACGCCCACATGTGCATAACGGTGTACTTATCTCTATGGCATGGATAAATTTAATATTTGTACCATTTATTTTCTGACTCCAAATTAATAAATTAAAGATTACAAAAATCTAATTATACAACCGTTGGCTTGTTTTGGTGTCCTACACACAAGTGGAAACAACTAGCCTAGCACCTAGGTGGTGCAGAATATGCCCAGAAAATTTAGCTGACTCAGAATTTCAATCCTGGATGGAGGAAATATCCTCAACGTGGGATTTTCAAACACCTTTCAGTTTGGACCCATTAACCACTAGGGAAAATTTCAAGAAATCAACAATACAACAGATTAAGCACACATCATCTAGAAGATACAGGGCTGCTTCACCCATTATTAAAAACACCTTGGCAGAATTAATCACCTGGAAAATAATGTCCCACACAAAGCATATAGTCATGGATGAGGATACAAATGGGCAGAGGTCTCTGCTCAGCTAAACACCCTGATATTTGAACACCAACACTGAATTAGGGTTCAATATAGAGCAAAAATCCTAAAAGATGGAGAAACTTGCTAGAGCTATTTTTTCATCAATTTCATTTTATTTATTCTAGGCAAGCCAACTGGGGGATGGACATTACCAAAATAGAGAAAGAAAGTATCGATATGAAACCTGAGCAGGGTCAACTCTGTTGTAGAAAGTTTTTTTCACCTCCGGATTGGGACTCAAATTTTTCTGGTTACATCATGGGTAAGGTTTTTGTGTTATTATACCTACTAACCGCCAATAGTTTCCTTCAGCTGGCACCCCGATCAATGTGCGAAGGGCGGGAATTGAACCCACAACCTTCAGGTTGGTAGCCGTACGCCCTACCAACTTGCCTTCCACCCCCTTTATTTCATCAATTTCACACCCAAAAAAATATGTTAGCCTGCACACAGGTTTGACGACTGGAAAAATCCATAGCAGAAACACCTGAAGGAGTCACAAACAAAGTACACAGGTTTTATATGAATTTATATAAATCAGAACCATTCAAACCACCAAGCATCAAAAAACTCCTCACAAATGCACATATTAACACTGTGGCTCAAATACAACTTAATTAACCTAGTAAAGCATAAGAAATTATTGAAAGTAGCACGCGGTGCATTAAGAGGGAAATGCCCTGGACCTGATGAAATTTCCTATGAATTCTATATGAAATATTTTACTAACATATCTAACATTCTTTTAGCTTCCATGAACAAGTGCATTATGGAAACATGCCTTCTACCTGGAGGAAAGAAACATAAACTGTCACTCTATCAAAAAAGGAGAAAAACTAAACATATTCAATTGGCGCCCAATCTCACTAACCAATACTGACACAAAATTATTCATAATAATTATGGACAAACGACTAGGGAAAATTACAATTGATGCAATATCCCCATCACAATATGGATTTGTCCCAAGAAGATCCGTATGGGACATTATTCACACAGTTGCAAATGTTTGTCAATCTAAAACCTCTTAACCGCTTGTCTTTTATATCAACAGAAGGCATATGACAGGGTGAACTGGACCTATCTCTGGGCTGCCTTCAAAAAATCAAACTCCCAAATAGGTTCATAAACTGGGTGATGTTGTTCACAGAGTCAGCCACTATGGATGTGCGTGGAGCAGGTTTTTAACAAACCCAGTTTTTCCACAGAGAGGACTCAAACAAGGAGACCCTTCAAGCCCTCTACTTTACAATTTTAGTCTGGATCCCCTAATATGGAATACAAACGCACTTCTCAATGGAATCAATGTCTATGGCCAACCACCAGTCAAAATGATGGCCTTTGCTGATGACTGCGTGGTGGGTTTTTCAACAACCATGATGCTCTCAGAATTGAGAAGGTAATACAAGATTACTCAGTCATAAGCAATGCATCACTTAACACTGAGAAAACGGAAATCATACTCCTGGGGGAAAACCAGACCCATTGGATGCTATCTACAATGGGTCAACAAACCAATACAACATCAAGATTCCTCACCAGACATAAGAGTCAAAGATCAGCAATCAACCTAATGAAACTCCCCTTCACTACCAAGCTGGCAGCTGGACCTGTCCGTCACTTGGGAGTATGGTTGGAAGCAGGAGGCTACTCCAACTCCATGATGGAAAATCAACTTCTAGATAAGATAACAAAACGCATTGCCATCTTACATGGACATCAAACAGGTTTAACTGGAAGGGTCACGTTAGCCAACTCTATGGTTCTATCAATCATATGGTTCACAGCCCATGTAATTGCTTTCTCACCGTCCTTTTTTAATAAAATCTACACCTTAATAGAGGGATGGTTTTGCTCCAACCACAACCCCCCTGTATGCCTTGAAACCCTATTTGGCCCTTTGAGGAACGGAGGTATGGGGCTAACTAATTATGTAGTGCAAGCGACCCATATACTAGGATCCTGAATGACTCAGGTGACTAGCCCAGATCTACCAGATATACATCGGGCCAGAACAGAAAGATATATTTTACATGATCTCTCCTAGTTAAGAAACACAGATCACCCAAGAACATTTTAAAGTATCTAGAGTCTCATCATACAGCCGCAGGACCAAATGGCACTCCTGCACACTTCAAACGAATACTTCTAGCCATGAGAATAGCAGAGTGAAAGATTGACACATGTGGCCAAATCAGTCAATAAGGACACATAAAGATAACTCACAGACAGGAAATTAATGGCCAAATAGTCACAGATAACATAATATGCAGAAATCCGAGTACTATAGCTAGGATTGTTTACCTGGATCATATGGATAACCATGTGTCGTTATTTTAATATGACTGGATGATAAGCACTGGGTCATTATGGCGGAATGGATGGAATATGCCGAGATTTGATATGAGTAATAGTAATTTGAATGCCTCAAAAATGAGGCGATATTGGGTTGTTGAAAAATCATCTCAGATTAAGTGATTGGGAAATTAACAAATAAAGAATTGATGGAACCAGAGAGATATGGCGAATTAAATTACCAAGCCATGAAAGTGGTAGCATCTAAAGTTGCTATAATATAGGTGAGATGAGATTATAAAGAGGAAGAGGTTGTTAAGTAAATTTATAGTAAGCGGAACAGAAAGAATCCATGGCATTAAGTATATTAAATAAATGAGGGTTGTGGGAGCAAGTGCTCCGCATTTATTTGAATGTTTATTTTGTTTTGAGGGTAAAAATAATCATATCGTTGGTCCTGATTGCTCAGTGGATCAAACCTTGCGCGAAAACTGCCGGCGTATCTATTGAATACCACCAATTTCTATAACACCATGCAACCTGGAGACCCAAAGAAGGATCTAAAGATACACACATCACTCACTACTTCAACCCAGGATAAGAGCACATGTGTGGAGATGAATGAGGAGAGTATACCGCACAGCAGAATGGTCAAATTCTGCACATTCATCATGCACAATATGTGGCCAATATGGAAGCCTAGTACACCGTTTAGAACAATGTCCAACATCAGTAGCTATATAGAAAGAGGTCATGCGCCTATTCCGTCAAGACAGTGGACAAACATTCAGCCTGGTTAGGAACATGTTCGCTTTAAACATGGAGTCACTTATCCATCCATCCCTATGGGCGTTAGTAGTAGAAATAGCACTATGAACAATTCATATTATAAGACTGAAATCTTAACAGAAGCAATGCCCACAATCCAAGAAGCCATCATTAGTTTTCACTATCATATCTTGGAACATTTCCAAGTATTGTTTTTTGGAAACATGACCCCACATATCAGAAAGGACAATCAATACATGGTTCTCCATACAGTTCCTAAAAAATAATTCTTTCCTTCACTCATACTGCATCCAAGGATGTCAGCATAAACCCCCTACCATCCTAAACTTGGTGGTCCTGGAGACAACAAGAAGGGCTTCAAACCCTCTGGGGTGTCTTTACTTTTCACAGTCAACTATTTTATCCTCACTATATTGGAAGTGTACGTCCCCTGGTCGACCTTCCACAAATAAATAAATAAATAAAATAAATAAGGATGCATTAGCTTAAAGAACCCAATCTGGAACACTACTGTAGCTTCTTATTGATTGATTATGGATATCACAATCTGATTAGATCAATATAGCATTAGTACACAAATATAACCCAACTTAGCCAGTCGCCCCATCATAAGTTTTTGCAAGACTTAAGTAGCTTTGAAGTAGATTATTAAATTTCTATCCTCAAAGGTAGTATACAGGATAATTTCTATCAAAATACTTCTAAGCTTTTTATTATAAAGTTTTGAGTTTGTTGCAGGTTTTACCCTTTATAGCTTTAGCTAATCTATATATATTTGGATCTGTTGAGAACATAATGTTTAATGATACCAGGTGGAATGTTAGCAACAGAGGTAGATAGTCCTGTAGTCTTCATTTAATCTGAAAAAACTAACAGCCAACTCTTTGGATTTTAACTACTAAGCAAAGGATGCACAATCTCATTTTAGAAGCTTTATAATTAGGTTTAACTTGATGTCTGGGCTGTCATCAAAAAACAGCTTTTGTTTTATCAAGTACCTTTAGCACATTTTTATGTTAGAAGAGAATCATTGCTGAAGTCTAAATAAAGCAGATGCTCACTAAAAGGACTGCACCATGGACACCTTGTTATGGATCCTTTAAAGGAATAGAATGAAATGTGTTTTCTAAGTTACTTTAAGTGAATAACTAAAAATTAATTTATTTAAAAATAAGTCAAAATACTAGTAGTTCATTTTAATAGCCTTCATGGTGGCATGATCATATGTTGCTACAATAATTTGAAGCTTAGATGAATAGTTCAACTGATAATACTTACTATTAGCGTAACTGGCTGATAACTAAATTGATAACGGCTTAGTTGCCGCTGCATCTGCATAATCCTATACCTATCTCTAGTACTAGTGGGGCTAGCCTAAGAGATGAGGCGTCCACATTTTTTCATTTGTGGTGGTGCCTTTAAGCATTAGGGAACAACCCCTGTGGCTGGATTGGGAGCAATTTATATTTCAAACCAAAAAGGGAGGAAACTGGCAGCAGTTCATTTCGTTACCCTAAATGATTTAGCTCATGTGGTAGACAAGAGTTGGGTAACGGCGTATCAATTGTGGATTGCATCCATTCCACCCATGTTTACCACCTACAAGTTTATGGACAAGATTTTGAGGTTATTATAGGAGGTGGCAGAGGGAAGAAGTCATGGCAAGCAGAAGGTGATTAGCACATGTTTACAGGAGGGATATCTGCAGGTTCAATTTTATCTGGGAAAGCTGATCAGCATTCTACTGAGATGTTTATATTAAAATCTGTTGAAACTAAGGGGCCAAAGTTAGTTTTGGGAGAGAAATTTCATTTATCTGTTTTTCTCTAAAATTATGAAACTGAGCCCAATTCCAACAGGTATGGACGCGTTCAATTCTTTCCCCACCCAATGTAGCGGGCCATATTCAGCTGGCCATGGGTGCAGCCTGCCATCCACCAAAGATGCCGCCACCATTGCACCAAGTGCAGTCTTTGAGGAAACAATATTCCTACCAGCTAATTAAATGAAAATCCACCTGATCAGGTCAGATATGAGTCAGTATTAAAAAATGGTTCAGGATGCTAATCTGGTAAAATTATATCGTGAGATATTCCAGATGGCAGCATGATTAGTCTCAGTTTCACATTGTGCGAGCATTTAGGCAGCAGTCCCTTAAAGGTACTGCTGTCATTCCATTTTCTTTCCTTTCTCATTAATTCAATTTCAATACAATCCTTTACAAAAAGTCCCAGTTTATTTGTAAGAACAAAAATTTGTTGAAGTACTTAGTGGAGATGATTTCCTATTACAAGTATCCCTGATTAGTCATCATGGTTGGCCTTTTTTCATCCATCAATATGGATGTCTGTATCTAGAGTAATCTGTCTGAGTTTTTGATTTATCACTCATCTGAAACTTTATGCCAGTTTCTATCGATATTATCAGCACGCTCCATGACAGTGCCAAATAAAACTGAACAAAAAATGTCCCGTTATGGTGCCACAGTGGAAAGAACCTAAGTTGCCATGTCAGATGGGAAAGGGGGTGGGGGGTTTCCTGTCCACTACGGACCTGAGTTCATGTGTGAGAGTGGACAAAATGAGAGTAAGAGAGTCAGCTGAATGATTAAGATGGTGGAAATAAGTTAGTTAATTTTGTAAATTAAGGAACGCTTTGTGAAACGCCTTTATTTACTAACCAGGGAACCTAATATATTTGATAATTTCTGGAATTCACATTAATGAAAGAAGGTTTCTTCTGGATTTGAGTAGTGTCAGTTGAAATTTGCTGGCATGCGGCATTGGCAAATTAATGGTGCGCTTCAAATGTGAGATCCTTATTTCATCTTGGGATTTTATCAGGGATCTCTGTTAGGACATTAGGGCATGGATATCTTTGACAAGCGGTTCCATGGGCTTATGGAGGTCTTGGAATATGGAACGTGGTGGGGAAAGCATCTGCTTTAATGGTGAGATGGTAATGCAAAACATAATTTAAAAAGGCTTTTAAGGGGCTAAAGCAGCGCTGACGCTTGTTCTTGAAGGGGGCTGGAAAAACCCAGTAGACCAAATCAGGGTTAAAAGTATAAGAATTACCAGTATCCTTGGTAACCCACCAAGAGGATTGGATGGATTTGATATGGGCAAATTTGGGCCATCCGTGGGAGCTGGTTGACTGAAGCAAGGAGCATTTAGCCTCAAACTACTGACCAAAGAAATTTAACAAGGCCTGAACAGCAAATCTGCTCCTGGACAGTTCAATAATATTGTGGATGATTAGCTTGTGCATTAGGGGCTGCGCCCATAGTGTTTGAGTGAGTGGGAAGGAGGATCAAACCCTATTTGCGAAGGCTCACCTGCTTTGCAGTGAGGCCTATGCCAGAGGGAGTAGTGGTGGAAAATGCTTTGGTAAGGAAGGGGCACTTAAGCTTTAAGTGGTCAAGGACAAACCAGAAGGGGCAGAGGGTGTGACTGTTCAATATGTGGATACAGAATGGGTGATTAGGGGCATAAAGGGGATTATGATGCGCGGAAATCACAAGATGGATGACCCAGTAGATGAGAGTGGATCATAGCAAAGGTTTAGGCCCTGAAAAGTGGCTGACCCATTGGCGACCACAAATGGGAAGATAAGATCAGCGCCATAATCAGCCAATCCCTCCAGGAGCTCCTGGCATAGTTTCTCAGTAGAGATGTTTGGCAGGCCGATAAACTTAACCACCAGAGTGGCATCCATTATCAGACAAATATGGATGGTAAATTATGTATATATATATAAAAGATTGGCAAATTCACCGCAACCATAGCATGGTCTTCATGAGCAAAGCACAGGTTAAAGTACCCGTAAAGGGGCAATAATAAGTAAAACTGGCGGATTTTAAAACATTCAAAACTATCTAAATGGTAGCTGCACTTACGTAGGGGTAGAGATTCACATACTTGTCCCAAAGGACAAAGTGCAGTTTGATACAGGGGAGCACCAGGTGGCTTCAAAGTACAGCCTGGGAGTGTACAAGGTTTTGAAAAGGTCCCTCAAAGGGGATAGATTGACCTCTAGGATGGGGGGCTACCGATCTAACCCATGCGTACTTTAGCAGCCAAAAATTTCCAGAAGGCACCGCACCACCACCCCACATGGAGGTAGCATGCATCATATTTGATGGTAATGAAAAACTCAAGTTGATTTAACGGCAACAGTTGTTTGTTTAAACCAACTTAGTTATTAAGAAATTAATCATTAAAGATACTGAAACAAAAGCCATAATTTTATGCTATTATTTTTTAACTTGAAAAACATGCTCAACCAACAATATTGCCAAACAGTGGTCTCAAACAGGAACTGATACTTCTGCTCTCAATATAATCTATGACCTCAATAATTAAATATTTATTTGCCCAAGTTCAAAATAAAATTTTTTATTAAAATGGACAAATAATTGAGATGCTGTATAAACACTTAGAACCAACTTAGCTATTTGCTTGGTGACATAAATCCAACCCAAAGAGTATAACTATACCAGTTCGCCTAGTTGATTTATCACAAAATTTGGGCATCCTGTAGGAGAGATAAAAAGTGTTATAAAAGCATAGGTTATAAAGCCAACAGGGTTTTTAGTGATTAGACAACAATTCTGCAACTGGACTGGGTGTATAAATCTTACACATAATAAACTTTGGTTTGTTTAATTATTTTTTAATTGATTTACTTTTGAGGGGGCAATTTCCATTTTTAATCTTGTTATAATAAAGATCATATAGCCTTTGGGAACACCATGTTAAAAATACATATGAATTTGAGGAAGTAAGCTGAGAAAATCTTTTACCATTACCAAAAGTTAGCTTAGGGGAGGATACCACAGTGGTAGAATATGGACCCTATACCACTGCCTCCCCAAGTTTGATCTTGGTTGATGAACTTTGGGTAGGGGACGATTTTGAATGTGTTGGCGTTGCGCACCAATAGCCTGAACTGAGATAGCAAATAGCAAAGGCAGTCCATGGAGTTCCTGGCTCATCATATGCCGCACATGGAGGTTTTCCAAGTTTTATACTCCTTTCCCATTAATTTGATTTCCCCTTAATCAGTGCAGTATTGTCTCCTGATTGACCCACCTCAAATAAAAGTTAAATTTTTTAAAAAATTTACCAAGTTAACATATCTAAACAGGTAGCCTTAGATAGTCTCTATAAAGATTGTAGTGCTGAAGAAGGACAAACAAGACTAATATGCTACCTTATCAGAGATAGGGAGAACAGTGACCTCGCATGATGATGCTCAATTTGACACTGTTAAAATAATTTACAATGCTTTATTTGCAAGGCAGCCTGTTTTGAAAGAGAAACTAAGTCTCTCAAACACTAGAAATCACATCATCCTAATAAAACTTTCTGATTTTTAAATTATAGGTATGATATAACCAAATAATTGATATTAGGTATTATAGTGGATATAATATAAATAAGCTGAGATTCAGAGGGGCGCCATGACCATTCCAGACTCTGACAATAATGGACACTTGAAGAGCATTTTTAAGTGGCACATCAGCCAAGGTTGAGAACCAGGTCAGGGTTCAAGGAAATGTCAACATGACCTCTCAATATTATTTAGGGACATCTAAGGAACACGCGGAAGGAAGTATCTTAGTTAAGATCCAATTCCAATGGTCTGAGGGTTCACATGAGTGAAAGCTGACCTTGAACGCGTTCCTATATCATAAAAAGGTTAGATAAGATAAAATCATATCTCTGCGTCCCACTCAAGGTTTTCATAGCATTGCTTTATTTTCTTTTTAAATAGTAGATATGATCTCATGATAGGAAGCTTGGACTTTCAAGCTGACCCTTAGTTAGAATGCTAGAGCTTATATGAAAACATATGTAAAAAACCCAATCTCACCAAGGTTTTATATATAACCTTATAATGATAGCTTGTTAATAATTTTTAACTTATTACGTTAAAATCTAAAAAATCTGTCAAGTTTGAAAATTAGATTCACTGTCAGATACCCTACCTCCACAAGTTTGTAGCATATCATGTAACAAATACTAATTGTTACATTAGATTGTTAAGAAGTGAACTAGCTTTTCTTTCCTGTAACAATCACTTTAATTACTACAATTCGATTCAAACAGCAATTTTTATAATCACACAGGAGAGATGAGCGATTTTGATAAATCTAATACAACCTGGGCGAGCGTAGCATCAAGAGGTGCGCAAAACGGTGCACCCAAGGGCAAGAAACGCCCTGGAGGGGGACCGGGAACCCAAGCTGCCAAGAAACTGCAAACTCAGACACCATCCAGGTTTATGGTATTTGATACAAAACAAGACCAATACATGGACATTCAATATATCCAACCCCTATCAAAGGTGGAATACGGGCTTTGACTCATCCTCAGGGATGAGTACCTGATCCTGTGGGAGAAAACATGTAAGGCACAGCCCTCCCTTTTCCCCACGCGGTATTTGTCACCACTGACAACATGGGCTGTGGCTGGAACGATATAGGTTTCAAAACATCTGAAGTAGCAGATGCTGCCACAAAAGTCTGCATCAAAATTGCCCTTCCTGAGGGAAAAAGAATAATGCGCACCACGTGCACCAGATGTAACAAAGCAATAACTTTTTCATCTCCTTCAACTCTCTCCTGCCAACCTTCCCCATAAGGTAATTGAGGAGGAGCTCCGCAAAGGACTCATAGCCTACAGAGAAATTGTGCAAATCAAACTACAACGATTTCACCTGATGCCAACCCTGTGCACAGGCAAAGCTATCTCAGTGATCAACCTGCTCCCTAAAGTGGAAGATGACCTATCAAGAATCCCTCATACAGCAGAGTTTCACTTTGTGGATGGGGGACATTCATCCGCATTCCAAATCACACCTGAACGTGCACCGCTTATATGCAACCACTGCAGTTCATTGGGACACAAGGAACACGCATGCCCCATGAAGGAAGGTTTAATAGAAGCAGATTACTGTGAGGAAGCCATGGACGAATCTAACAAAAAGTTCGCCAGAATGACTGACGGCCACCACCCATTCTGCTGGGGTGAGGATGGGCATAACTCCATCGTGGACCCAGTTACACATAAACAATACAAAGTGGCACAAAAAGCCCACAAGTGGGCAGTGGCTGAGGCAGCGGCACACGCGGAGTCATCCATTGACCCCAGCCAAATTCAAGAGTACATAGCAGATATACACCGAGCTAATCAGAACAATATGCCCAGGTTGACTATTTTCACAGCAATTTGACTGAGTCACCAAGCGACATCAATCATGAGAACTTTGAGGAACAAATCAGCTGAAATATGGGCGAAAATGCGGTGCCCAATTCTCCAAATTTAAACCCCAAAATCACAGAATCCAATCAGCACCCCACATTGAACCACCATGAGACACATGCGGGAAAAGATAACACAAATTCCCAAAACTGCAATTCCCGTGGAAAATTGGGTCAGAACAAGGGAACTGACATTGACACTGAGAGGGTTGGAGTATAGACGCAGAGCATGGCCAAAATGAGCCACAATGGGTTAGGGCCATAGGGCCCTCCCAACCGCTCCTGAGGCGCCATGGGCACCTCAGTGTCATTCAGGATGCTAACATTGCAGGAGCCAGGGCTCAAATGTCCTAAGCCAAAAAGCTGGACTTCCTGCGAAAACCCCTTGTAGACATCTTGGATATCCAAGAAACCCACTGTCTACAAGGGGAAGAAGGATCCTGGTCAGCCAGGGTCTCACCATCACAATTGGTATGGATCTCTCACTGTGGGGTGATCATCTGAAATAACAAAAAATTAAAAATTACAAACTCCTCGTCATACCTTCATGGCCACGTCCTGGTAGCAACAATCACATTCCAAGAGGAAAAAATCTCAATAGCATGTATATATGCACCGTGCAAAAACTTTTCTTTCTCGTTGCAATCACTATTGCAACATATTCAATTCAAGACTGAATCTAGTTTGATAATCTCACAGAGGAGATTAGTCTGCGCCCATGTCAGGGAGCAGTTGGTCAAACAAGGTAAGAGGAACAGGTGGAAGGCCCACGGCCTCCAACGTTCAAAAACGCCCCAGAGAATCCGGTGGAATAGACAAAAATCTAAAAAGACTGGCGGTCACAATTTCCCCAGAGATACTCACGTGGCAAGCACGATGCAACCAGTACGTCAACACGCCACACTCCCAGCCACTTTCGTCGGTAGAATTCGGAGTCCATGTGTATCTGGACATCCAAAAAACGGCCTTATGGGAAAAATTTTGTGAAGATGTACACAAAGTTTTCCCAACCGCAGTGTACATTGCACCTCACTCCATGTTGTGCGATTGGCTGGACCTAGGTTTCAAAAGCAAAAAAGCAGCAGACGAGGCTGCAGCGGTGTGCATAGTGGTTGACCTCCCCAAAGGGCAATGGGTCATCAAAACCAAATGCAACAGATGGACAAAATCAAACCAAATTTTCCTCACATTTGACTTTTTGCTTGCTACGGTAAAACGTGACATTTTGGAACATCACCTGAAAGATGGTCTCGCCGTATATGGCGAAATACAATCTTTCAAAATGCAACGCTTCACGCTGATGCCACACCTGTGCACTGGCAAAGCCATTTCAGTTCTGACCCCAACTGAGGAGATCGTGAAGGACCTAACCCAGATCCTGCACTCCACTTTTATTGATATTGCAGGGCATACCACTCACCTGTTCTGGGTGACCGTGGACAGCGCGCCCCCCATTTGCACCCACTGTGATGCATTCGGCCATAAGGCGCATGCATGCCCCATCAAGGAGGGCGTCACATTCCAAGAGCACCCCTTGGCAGCCATGGCCAGCGGAGAGGTGCACTACGAACAGACTGCAAGCACCAAGGAGGCTTCTGTGGGGAGCACAAGGCTGCTACCTATTGGTAAAGCCTATCTCCCCGCAGGAGTGGAAGAAGGCCAAGCAGGCCCTTAGGGCTGCGGCCAAGGAAACGGCCAAGGCCACCACCACCATCCCACACTCACAACGCCAGGAGGACATGGAGACCTTTGCAGTGGAAGCAACTCGGAAATCCATCATCCAATCAGATTGTGGAGCCCATGCCAAGCAGGCCACTCAATCCAAGGATCTGATGGGAGATTCGATTGCACCCAATTGTTGCACCCAAGCTCTGGTCAAAACTGACTTGGGACCTATCCCAACTGAAAATTTTTTTTTGACCCGCTCGATGGTGTACCGAACTCATCTGCACCGCAAAAAATTCGTTTGACGTTGGGAAAACAAAAGCAAAGGCCAAAGCCAACGCGACTCTTTATGCAAAAATCAACAAAAACTCCGATAGCATTGCTGCTAACACCCACACTGCTGTGAAAGCCCGTGGGGACCTAGAAGAGGCTGGTGGGCCTGGGGGCCCACCCCCTCACACCTAAGGTGCGATGGGGGAAACCTTCACTCTAGGGACGTTGAATATCGCCAGACTCAAGGCCTCCCCATCCCGGGCTAGGAAACTGAGTTTTTTACAACACAATTTACCCGTGGATATCCTGGCCATCCAGGAGTCCCACTGTCCACAAGGTTTTGAGGAAGCTTGGAAAACAATGCTCCTCCCATCCCTATCCTTTTGGTTGAAGCACTGTGGGGTGCTAACTCAGAAAAATAATTTTTTCAAATTCATATCCTCAGAAACATTCCTAAATGGCCGAGTGCTCGTCATCACCTTCTTGTGGGCTGATGTAGCACACGCAATTGTCAACATCTATGCCCCAAATGGTGCACACGATTGTCAGGAATTTTTCTCGTCAGTCAAATCCCTCCCGCTAACCCCTGATTCTTTCCTAGTCAGCGACATGAACTGTTGGCTAACCTCACCAATGGACCGGTAGCTCCCTCACCCCACGCCCCACAGGGTCACGTAGAACTACGCGTTCTAAAGGCCACCCTTGGGTCAATGGATGTACTGCCACAACATGCCCCACTGCTCAAAAATATGACACGTCCCCACGTCCACAACAGCCAATTAAGGTCCATGACCCGCATCAACCTTATTCTAACACCGGCGAAATTCAAACCCCACATCTCCCACTTCAAAACAATGAAAATGGAATTCTCTGACCGCCAACTGGTCTCAATAACCTACCACCTACTGGTCACAGTTGCTAAGGCCCCACATTGGTGCAAAATCCGCCCCCCTGAGCTTGTGTTGCCAGGAATTCCACGTGGATGGAAGAGGCAACTTTGGCAAAATTGTTTGTTGCACCATTTTGTGCGGACCCCATTTCCACATGGGCAACTTTCAAAGAGGACACCATCCGCCACTATTGCCATCTCTCCTCTAGACTCTCACAAGCCACATTGGCGGTTATCTCGTGCACTCTGGCAGATTTGGCCCACTTGGAGTCCAACATTCCAGCTACAGGATACAGCCCTGTATGGGGCCAGAAGTGGGTGGAGGCAGCCGCCCACCTCAACGCACTCAAAAGGCAACACAAACATCGGGTTTGTGTCCAATACAGGGCCACATGCATCACTAAAGATGACAAGTGCACCGCATATTTCTTTAGAAAAATTTCGCACCACGCCAGAGCGTGGCCTGCACACAGGTGTGAAGATCGGATAATTCCATTGCGGACACACCAGCTGAAGTGGCAATTGAAATGCAAAAATATTACTATGAGTTATACTGAGCCAAACCAATTCAGCCAGCCGAAGTGGCGGAATTTCTTGACGAGCTCATATCCGCACCATTTTCTGATACCCAGAAATAATGAATTTAATTTTTCTGAACGAATTATGGACAGCCATTCACGGTGCGCCAAACCAAAAATGCCCAGGCCCAGATGGCATTCCATATGAGTTCTACAAAAAATATTTCAAATATATATCCCCATTGCTGCTCGCCTCACTTAACCAAAGCCTGTTGGAAACGCGCCTCCTACCAGGAGGACATGAGGCCTTTACTGTCACACTCTACAAGAAAGGGGATAAGCTTAACTTAGCCAACTGGCGCCCCATTTCTCTAACAAACACAGACACCAAAATTTTAACAAAAATCATGGCTAACCATTTAGGGACTGTAGCATCTGCTACCATCTCCCCAGAACAATTCGGTTTCATCCCCAGAAGGTCAATTTGGGATAACGTGCACTCCGTGGCTAATGCATGTCAGTCCACAGCCTCAGGAGCACTGGTATTCTTGGACCAACAAAAGGCCTATGATAGAGTAAACTGGGAATACCTAAGGGCCTGCCTCCATCAATTCCGCCTACCCCCCGCTTCATCAACTGGGTGATGCTGCTCACGGAATCTGCAACAATGGCAGTGTGGCCCAGGCTTCCTAACAGAAGTAGTCCACCCTCAAAGGGGCTTGCGACAAGGGGACCCCCTCAGCCCACTCTTATACAACTTCAGCCTTGACCCACTACTGCGAAATGTGAATGCCCAACTCACTGGGGTCCATGTGCCAGGCCAAACCCCAGTCAAGATGATGGCATTTGCAGATGACTGCGTGGTGGGGGTGTCTAATAATAAAGTTGCACGCGCGCTTGAAGCCCTCATCCAGGAATATTCCCAGGTAAGCAACGCGACACTGAACGCCTCCAAAACCGAAATCATCCTCTTTGGTCGGTTTAGAACTGCTGGACCCCAGCAATTAGTTCCCAACCCGGCCCACCTGCTCGCCCAAGCCCACGCCTTACTAACTCAACACACACCACTCCACTGGTGCTCACCTTCATGCCACGTCCTACCATAGGACCGGTGCAACATCTGGGCGTGTGGATGGAGGCAGGCGGATATGCGTCAGCAGTAATGGAGTGCCATATACTGGACAACGTGATGAAGCGAATCGCCTCTCTCAGAGCCCGCCCTACTACCCTCACTGGCAGGGTTGTTCTTACCAACTCTATGCTCCTACCCAAAGTCTGGTTCAGAGCCCACGCCATCCCCTTCTCCCCAAGCTTCTTCAAATCCCTGTATGCCTTGCTGCAAGGATGGCTTTGGTCAGGCCGCCCTCCACCAATACGGCTAGAGGTCATGTTTGGCCCTCATCATCAAGGTGGCATGGGCCTGCTTGACTTCAAAGCCCATGCTGCCAAGATCCTGGGCACCTGGATCGCGGCCATCACCGCTCCTACACTCCCATCCCAACACTGGTCCCGCGCGGCCCGTTCCAACTTCTCCTGAGCCTTGGGCCTCAACAATCCATCAAACCCCCACTCCCCTGATGAAATACCTCGCATCACACACATCGGCCACAGGTCCTCACAGGACTAAAACCCACTACAAACGAATCCTACTCTCCATGTGAAGCGCAGAGTGGAGAATTCGTATTAGTGGACATACAACCCGAAGAGGCCGCCCCTCTCCTCAGTTCACACAAGAGGTACAGGGGCTACCCATCCATTATGGCGTGATCCCCATTCGGCCCCATGTCCTACCCAGGGTGGACTACCTGGACATGATGGACATCCCTTATTCCACTGAGACCCAAAAGACTATCTGGAAATACGCACACCATCCTCTGTTGCAGCCTCAAGTCTGCTCCCATGTGTGGCGCTGCCTGAGGCGGGTGTATCGTACATCTGAGCGCTCTAACGCTTTACACTCATCCTGTGTCGTGTGTGGCTAGTATGGAACGCTGTTCCACCGCCTGGAGAAGTGCCCCACCTCTAAAGTGATATGGCGCGAAGTCCAACGTCTGCTAGGCCAGGATCAAACGCATCCCTTCAGTCTGTTAAGAGATATGTTTGCTTGATCAATGGCTCCCCCCTACCACCCTCCCTCCGTGCTCTGGTGGTTGCAATCGCCATGTGGACCATCCACACGATTGTCTTAGATGCCATCGCAGGCTCCACCCCCACCCTCCCAGAAACTGTCCACAGATTCCGGTCTCATTTGGTGGACCACTTTCAAGCATGGATGTTTAAATACCTCCCACCGCGTCACTGACAGCTGGTATCCTCCTGGTTCCCAGTCTGGTTCATCAAATCAGACCCCTTCCTCCACACGTGCTCAATAGTGGCTACGGCCCCTTCACACGTCCCCTCCCCTCCCCATAAGTGGCGTTCCCGCTGGCAACAAGATATAGCATCGCTTCTCTGGGGTGCCTCCCCTGGTACTAAGTATGTCTTTCCTGAGTCATATTTGGAAGTGTTCGTCCCATGGTCGGCCTTCCCCGCAATAAATTTAATATATATATGCACCGTGCACCACAGTTAAGAGAAAACAATTCCTTAAAACCGTCCTAACACTCACCCTCCCATCAGATACTATCCTGTTGGGCGACTTTAACTGCTGGGATAACCCTGACATGGACCGATGGCCTAACTCCAGGGGATACCCACTGGGGCACATCAAATTCCACACAATGAAGGCATCCCTTGGCCTACAGGATGCCCTCCCCCCGGATCACCACTCCTTCCCCACATGACATGGCCCAACATATGTGAGGGAGCACTCATATCAATGAGCTGCATTGATCACATCCTCATTCTGCAATCCCACCAATCAAGGATCTCCAACTTCACAACAAAAAAATCAATTTTTCTGACCACTGACTCATCTCGGTGCAACTCTCACCAACCCAAACCCACGTACAGGCGTCGCCCTTGAGGAAGCTACACCTGGAAAACATAAAATTGCCCAAAATATCCAACTGGGTTGAACATGAGGCCACGAACCCATAATTCACAGCCCCATTCACTTCAGATCCCATCAAAACCTGGGCAAATTTCAAAGCTGAACTAATCAACAAAACTCAACATCTCACATCATGTAAGTACACCTCCAACATAGCCACAATTAGGCGTACCTTGGTGGAACTAGACCACCTCAAGCTCAACACCCTAAGGTCCAGTCATAGCCCCAACTGGGGGCGCAAATGGGCGGAAATATCCGCCCGCCTAAACACCCTCATCTTTGAGCACCAGCACAGAATCAAAGTATCAAGCAAAGGTAAGTTCATAAAGGAAGGCAAAACATGCTTGACATACTTCTTCTGCTAATTCCACTCCCGCGGCAACCAGCCCACATGCACACAGGTCTGCAGGCCGTTGCAACCATGGCAACTGACCCCGAGGAGGTCAAGTCAGAAGTACACCATTACTACACCGAACTATACAGCAATATGCCAACTGACCCACAAAAATCACAGAATTTATACATACCGCCAGAATACAAAGAACACCGCCAGACTACAATATACTAAATCTAATAACGCGGGAGGAGCTTTGGGATACAATCTATGGTGCACCACGTAGGAAATGCCCAGGACCTGATGGGATACCTTACAAATTATATAAAAAATATTTTAAGCAAATTGCTCCTTTCCTCTTGGCGTCTATGAACCAGTGCTTGCTAGAAACGCGCCTCCTACCTGGTGGCCATGAATCATATGTAATAACCCTGTATAAGAAGGGTGAAAATTGGACCTGGCCAACTGGCGTCCAATTGCACTCTCTAACACTGATACAAAAATACTCACAAAAATTTTAGCAACCATATTTGGTGCAATAGCCTCTAACGTCCTGTCACCCAACTAGTTTGGGTTAATACCAGGGCGCTCAATCTGGAACAATATACAATCTGTTGCAAACATATGTCAGTCCAAAGCAACTGGAGCCCTGGTCTTCTTAGATCAGGAAAAGGCATACAACCGTGTTAGTTGGCCATACCTAAAGGAATGCCTACACACTTTCAAGCTCCCACCCAGATTCATAAACTGGGCGATGCTCTTTACACAATCTGCAACCATGGCTGTATGCGGCCCTGGCTTCCTAACTAATAGGATCACACCACACAGAGGGCTCAAACAGGGGGACCCCCTCAGCCCTCTGCTGTATAATTTCAGTTTTTATCCACTCCTTCGCGTAACTGACTCACGACTCATAGGCATAACTGCACAAGACCAGCCAACAGTCAAGACACTGGCCTTTGCGGATAACTGCATGGCAGGTATAGCTACAACAATAATGCCCAACAGCTGGAACGCACCCTAGAGGAGTACTCCATGGTGAGCAACGCTACGCTCAACAAAATGAAAACAGAAATAATTTTCTTAGGAAAGTACACTAACAACTGGGCTACAACACCTGAACCTCACACCCCCATACAAGGGAAAAACCCACTCATCTTACCCTTCGCATCATCTTCCAACACCACCCCTGTCCGCCACCTTGGGATATGGCTGGAAACAGGGGGATATGCCAATGAGACAATGGAGAACAATCTATTACAGCGGGTATCCAACCATTTCGCCTCCTTCAAGGGAATATCCCCAGGACTGATGGGGCGAGTAACAGTTGCTAAGTCACTCATCCTCCCAATACTATGGTTCCCTGCCCACGCGATCGCCTTCTCACCCACCTTCATAATGTCAATCCGCGCGCTCATCCAGGGCTGGGCTGTGGTTTAGATCCCATCCACCCATATGGATGGAAACACTCTTTGGCCCATGCTCCAGCGGAGGCATGGGATTGATAGATTTTGAGAGCCACGCCAACCGCATCCTGGGCACCTGGATAAAGGAAGTCCTTGCCCCAGACCTACCGCAGCATCACTGGTCCAGGGCAGTGAGGACTAACTTCGCGCAGGCGCTCAAAATAACCAACCCACATAGCCCACCCAGACTATTATCATACCTTGCTAAATGCCCCACCACAACGGGCCCGCATGGAACCCCCCCACCTCAAATGCATCCTCTGAGCCATCCGCTGCATGGGATGGACCTTAGAGAACACTGGCACTGTGCAGTGAAGGGGACGACCCAGCTCCCACTTCAAATTAAGAAAACCAGAAAACCACCCCCAGAGAGACATAATTGCTACAACCTCAACCATTGCTAGAATTGAATACCCAGATGCATTGGACATTCCCTAAACTTAACCACACAGACGGCAGTGTGGAGAGTGACGCACCACCCACTCCTACAGCCGAGGGTAAGAGCCAATGCCTGGCGCTGCCTGAGAAGGACCTATAGGACAGCGGACCGCTCCAATTCCCTCCACGCAACCTGCGCGGTATGTGGAGGGGAGGGCTCTCTACACCACCGCCTAAAAACATGCCCCCCAACCAAAGCCATATGGTGTGAAGTTGCGCGCCTGCTTAAGGTCCAAGACGAGCAGGAATTATCTATCTCATAGAGCCTCCTCGCGCTCCAGCTCAAGTCGCCATTTCCATCTACTTTCCGCTCCCTAATAATACCCATTGCAAATATGGGAAATCCACATCATTGCCTTAGATGCATTCAAGGGCACGGTCTCAACCATCCATGGGGTTATCAACAGGTTCCACGTCCAATTATTGGAGCACTTCCATGCCTGGCTCTATGGATATATGAGGCCAAGGCAACAAGCGCTCATAAGATCGTGGTTCCCACTCTGGTTCCTCCAAACGGACCCTTTCTTACACACCTGCTCCATATCTGGGGAAACCCCCTCGGAGTAGCGCACCAACCCCCATACCTGGCAGTCCTGATGGCAACAGGGGTAACCTGAGTACCCTGGGGTGCCCAATTTTATCCATCTTCGCTTCCCCCCCGTTTTTTGTTCCTACACATACTCAGTAATGCCCATCCCACGGTCAGCTTGCCTCAATTAAATAAGAAATTAATAAGATTTGAGCCTCTGGGTATATGGACGCCATGGATAGCTTTCTTTGGCACTGGAAGGAAACATGAAGAAGTATATTAGTCTGCGCTAAAATTTAGAAGGAAATGAAAAGTCTGCTTTGAGGTCCAGTTTGTTTTAAAAGTGTAAATAATAACCATGGAGTTCCCCTGATACGTGTAAGAGAGATTAACCACTATCAGTCCTTGTAGTACCCCAGGTCTCCTATCTCCCACTTACTAAATCCAATGAAACCTGACAAAAAAGTACAGTAAGTTTATGATGCTTCAATAAATCAACAAAAGCACATCCTTTAAGCTGGCTTCAACCCCATAATGCTAAAAATCTTTAGATAAGTAATGAATTTATTTGGGGCCAAAGTCTCTCATCTTCACCAAGAAGCATACCATTTTATGGAATTCTTCATAATTCTTATTTATGGTTATGTCCTATCCTGAGAAATGATTTTGTCTAATTTGATAATATGGTCGAGATGTTCAAGTTATAGAGGTGCGTGATATTCGTCCAGCCTCTGACAAATTACCAATCAAGGATCATGACATCAAGTGGTGACTCAGTTAGGATCAAACCATTGGTTTAGTTGCAGGGAAACTTAAATAAAGATTCTTGACATCAGTCTATGACAGCCAAGAAGCAATCCTCTGGAAAAATCTCAGTTTAGTGCCTTAATACAGCAGTTGAAGTTTCATAAGAAGTCATGTTGATCTTGAAAAGTTGTTTTTTTAAATATAACTAAATATAACTATAGAACACTGTCTTGTCACGTAAAGGTTTTGAAGTTGCACCATAAAGCAATGGGTAGTAGATATAACACATAGTGGTAGCAAGGGGCGTTGGTCTACTCTCAAATGAGGCACAGGTGGCTTATGTGACCAAGTTAAGCTCATGATAAATCACGCCTAGGTATATTGTAAAAAAACAAGGATCACTCACTTATTTATTATCATCCTGCACGCTTAATTGGGAGAAGTTCCGTAGATTGATCCTCAATAAAGCCAGTGGTTTATGGTATTTGGACCGTTTGAAAACTCACTAGGCTTATTATAATTGCCCTGAATCTTCTGGCCGAATTTGGGCGTAATTTCCCTTCATGTTCAGGCTTTTCTTCTGAGGCAGGTGAATATACAAACTGTGGAATTGCGCATCCAGCTTGTTAACACTTCTCCAAAGTTAGGATTAGGATAAGACTAGGAAAGGGATAAAATAAATATATCTTATATTAGATGGTATATATTAGATAATCAGTCATTAGGCCAGGCGCCGGTATTTAACCCTCTATGGCATCTCCTGGCCACATTTGAACATGTAATTTCAACAGATATTTTACCACCTCAGTTTGGTCCTTGAACTGATATGACTGCGACCTTTTCTTAAGTTTATTGGTGGTAAGATACTCTCAAAATTGGGAGGATTTCAGGTACAAAAACATGCGATAAAAGCATGCAAAATTGTCCTAAGATCTTCTTGATTTGAGTTTCTCCATACTGCTGAAAAAATACACCTTCTGTGAAATTCTTTTTATCAATTAAATCTAGATGACATACCCCTAATCAGGACGTCAGCAGGCCTCAACCTTGATAGCACTAGCTAATCCCTTTCAGGTGGTCTATGTGCAAGTGCTATCCTTTCCGATTACATGGATTGACATATGAATTTTACCCTAGTGTGGAAAAATGATTACATTTTTATTTCATCTGATGGTCCATGGGACTTTTAAATGATAAATTTCAGGTCAGTCCGAAACAATTTATTACTAGTTAGTTAATTGTATTCTCAATAGTCAGGACCAATTACCAAGATTTGATGCATAGATAATCATCCATAATTAAGGGTGTGTTTGGTCCGAGATTATTGGTGAAGTCTTTAATCTAATTTAAGTTGAGATATTTGGCATGACTTGTGTAATTGCAATAGGCATTGAGGTGAAAGTATAGGTGTAATCTCAAGAGTTGAAAGGAAATTGGCCTGATCTGATGCTTATCAAAGTCTTATTTTTAAGTCAACCACCAGAATCTGACATTTCTCTCCTCTTGACTTGAACATAAGCCCTAAGATACCCAATTAGCCATCATTGATCTGTTATCGCCAGCCTGAACACCCAATGAGCATTGAGTTAGGTCTTCTTTATGGTAACCTTGGCCCAAACAACTAATGAGTTTAAAGTATAATCCTCTTATCATTAATTTTTGCCTGAATGCCCATTAAGTCTAAAGTTAAATCCTCTCCTCAACCTCAAGTGCAATATAAAGTATTAATTAGAATAAAACTATTATATATTTACCATCTAGTCCGAAAAAAAAACCAATATATATGTAAATTTTTTGTTGTTTGTTTTTTTATATTTTTTCCAACTTTTTTTTAATCAGCCCACTTATTGAACCTTCTTAGGAAGTTTGCATGGACTTGGTTGTATATATAACTGGTCCTAATATTCTTGATTGTGTATATGAACTTAGAATTTTTTCTCAATCACTTTGAATGGCCCAACCTAGATGCAATCTAACTTTTTAATAAGCCTGATCCGTGGGTGTTGCAAATTAGACCTTTAATGTTAATTTTGAATTCGGTCAGTTGTGCAATTCTCTAAGTATTTTTGGTGTTGGGCCTTTTTCTCAGCAAAACTGTTGTCAAAGGCTTGAGCTTGTAGGTTGATTAAATCATCCACAAGCTTCTTGATATAATAATTATAAGTGTTTTTGCCAGGCTCCTCTAGGTCCAAATATAGCAGAGTTGGTAGGGCTGGGTGTCTTCCATATAATACTTGAAACGGAGACATCCTGGTTGACTAATGCTAGGAGATATTGTAGGCGAATACTGCCACAACTTAGATAAGTACTCCATTTGGATGGTTTGGCCAATGGTAATTTCTGGATAATGTTCACCAACATCCCATTTGTGCGCTCAACAGTCCTATTAGTTTTTGGATGATTGAACTGAAAGCACACCTCGTAATCCCATTAATTGGTTGAGCTTGGCAAGGACATTGGCAGTAAAGTTGGTTCCATTATCAGTCATAATACCTAGGAACATCTATGTTTGTGGATAATGTTTCTAAGGACAAACTTGGCAGTAGTTGCTGCTCCAGCTTCCCAAATGGCCTTGGCCTCAACTCATTTGGTCATGTGGTCAATGGCTACTATTATGTACTTGGCCTTCATATTGCTTATTGGAAGTGAACTAACAACATTAATATATAATGTGCTAAGCAAACTTGGGCCAAACAAGCTAAAAAGATGTGCTTTTTGGGAACAGTTTTTCACCTTGGCACTCCGCACAGCATTCTACCATTTCTGGGATGTCAAAATGCAATGACTCCTAGTAGTAGAATTGCTACAGATGCTCGTTTGTTTTAATGAATCCGCCATGCCATATGGCCTTATGCGCTTCCATTATTAAGTCTGTTTGGGCTGAGGGCCTTGGGAAAATATACTTTTTGTCCTTGACAATCTTTTGAAGTGTCATGTTTTCAATGGCTGTATTTTTTTGTAGATCTGATAATATTTTTTGGATGGATTTGGGCTCATTATGATACTCTCTGCTTATCATTTTCATAAACAACTCATTGGCGGCCTGACCAAGTGTTGCAATGGTGGGTAGTCAGGATAGACAGTTGGCATTTTAGGTGTTTTTCCCCAGTTTGATGCTCAATGGTGTAGTCATAAGCTTGAAGCTTGAATGCCCAGCTGGCTAAATGGCCCTCAAATTCTCTTAAGTTGTTCAACCATCTTAGGGAAGCATAAATCGGTAACACTTTTAAAATGAGTGCCATGAAGGTAGACCCAGAATTGCTTGCAAGCATATATGACAGCTAAGCATTGTCATTCCATCATAGTGTAGTTCCTTTCATAAATGTTTAAGGTCCGACTAGCAAAGGTAACTGGGTGTTCTACACCGTCTTCTCCAACTTGGGATAACATGGACCCCACTGCTGTTCAGGATGCATCAGTTTGGATGAAAAATCTGCGATTAAAGTCCAGGTATTGAAGAACAGGCGCGCCCAATAGGGCTGATCAGCATTGGCCAAATGCATCCTGTCAAGCTGGAGTCCAGTTGAATGGGACCTAATACTTACGTAAATAGAAAGCAGCTCTCCAAGTTGTGTGAAGTCAGCAATATATGGCGATAGTACCAAATCATGCCTAGGAATACCTGAATATTGTGCTTGGATTTTGGCTGTTTCATTTTATAGATGGTCTCCAGCTTAAGGTTAAGGCCAAAGAACCGCTTATCAAATTACAAATCTGAGGTATTCCAGTTAGTCTTTGAAAAACTGCCATTTTTGGGCTTGAATCCAAGTTTGCAGCAGCTAGCCTTTTGAAAACCTCCTCTAAGTATTCCAGGTGGTCATCAAAAGTGCGGCTGAAAACATTGATATCGTCAAGGTACACTAGTACACATGACAACTTCAAATCTCCCAGGATTGTGTCCATTGCCTGTTGGAATGTAGCTGGGGCATTACAGAGACCTTGAGGAATTCTCAGCAGCTGGAATAGGCCCTCTTGAGTTATAAGTGCACATTTCTTGCGCTCCTATTTGGAAAGATCTATTTGCCAATATCCACTGATAAGGTCCATTGCTGAGAAGAACTTCGCGCCCCCTAGCCTATCCAAGGCATCATCAACTTGTGGCAGAGGGGGATGAATCCTTTTTGTGATGTTGTTTAACTTCCAATAATCAATGGCTACTTGGTTGCTTCCATCCTTTTTCTTAACTATTAAAAAATGGTGTTGCCCATGGACTTTTTGAAGGGACTAACATGCCACAATCGAGGAGTTCCTTAATCTCCTTGGATGCTGCTTCTTCTGATGATTTTAAGAGTTTAATCAGGCATAATAGAATAGGTTTATGATCTCAGTATCAGTTTTGTGGGTGACACCCTTACCACATCCCAAGTCAAAATCATCTTGTGAAAATATTTCCTGATTTTTAGATAATAACTCCTGAGCTTGGACTTTCTCAAAGTTAATCAGGTTGCTTAAATCTGCCATAGGGACAAAATTATTTAATCTGAGTAGGTCCTTATTGGGGAGCCCTAATTCAACAAAAGTTCCAAACTCATGGAATGAGTGAATTTCTGAAGTAGGGATCAGAAGAAATGCGATTTTCAGATGTGTCTTGATATAGATGGGCTGTTTTTGCAGGTTTGCACATAAGATATGTACTTCTCCGTGGCATGGAATAATAATACCAGGGGCAATATTTGGTTCAAATTGAGATTTAGACCATGGGTGATATACTTCACCATAAAGTCCTTCCAGGGTATTAATTGTTAGTCCTGTTGAGACGATTACTTGTTCTCTGGATGGTATAGTGATGGTCTGATTTTATTGAAGTGGAATGCAAATGACTCATCAATCTGAGTGGGAAGTGGTTTTATCTTTGACCAAGCTCTAAAATATTCAATCAGGATGCTCTATCTTTGTAAGCCAGATTTATGAATAGGCTGGGTTTCATTTTCTCAACTGCTTTATCCCAGTTATAGTAAAGTGGAATATTCTGGCCAAGAATGGTGAAATTATTGTCCTTATGATTGGTAACAACTCCATATCTTCTTAGGAAATCAGTCCCAATTAAGATATCATAGTTTGTATTTGGCAACACTATGGCAGGTGCTGTTACTACAATGGATCCTAATCTGAGTGGTAGGGTACTGTAGGCACCCAGCGATTTAGTTGTATGTGATCCAGCTGTTCCATATTCCTGACAGTGGGCAACATTGGGCGCAACTTTCTTTTTTAACAACATCATGCTGACTATATTAATAGGAGCGCCACTATTGACAATGGCCCAAACTCGCACCTTGTTTACAGCTATATCCACATAAGTACATTAAGATTAGTTTAGAGGTATTTATTATATGAATGCTGTGATTGCTGCCCGATTCCAAGTGTGATTTTAGGATTGAGCAGATACATGGGAAGTTATATTCTAAGGTCTTCATGGGAATGGCTAATTGTATGTTGGTAGGTGAAGGTAGGTCAAATTGAACATCTGGGTTGGAGGTCTAAACTCTGATCAATAATTTACTTTTCATAAGAATTTATAATTCTGCTCAGGCTTCTTTGGTAATTTTCAAGGGTTAGGTTGCTTGTTCTGTGGCTCAAGTGGTGACCATCATGACATCATTAGCTATGATATGTTGGAAGTTATCTTCTGCAACATCTTCAGCCCTAAAGAGCTCATCAGGGTCAGGTGGAATGGTTTGAAAATTGGTAGAGTTAGAGTATTCTGCTTTTACTCCACCATCTCTTTTCCCGCCTCACTATCACTGTTGATTTATAAAGAAAAGTTGACCCTAGGCCTTTTGGTGGACCATATGTAACATTAGCTAGAAAATTGCCCTTTTGACCACAGTAATGGCATGTAATCGGCCCTTTTTGCTGCCTTTGCTTGAGTTTTTGGTTTGTAGTTTGAAAGTTTTCCCTGATCAGATATAGGGTTGCTTTTTGGGCCTAAAAATCGGGATTCTTATAATCTTTGTCCCAATTAGGGGTGTTGATTTTTGCAGGAACAGCTTCTCAAGTAATTGGTAATCTCTTGGATTCCAAGCTCTTATTAAATGCAGGTAACATGACATTGTGCAGTTTATGGAAGGGCATAATTTGCGTATTCCATTGCAATCTTAGCGTCAAATTTATCTATTTCATTGCACCCAAGCAGAACTTGTGCCTCATGAAAAAATCTATCTGCAAAGACTTAATAATCCCACTTTGTTTAAATTCAATATTAAGAAGCTCTTTTTTTGGGTTTCCAGTTTCTCAGGCCCTCCAAACTGTTTTGTTATTGCAATTTTAGCATCCATATGGGACCAATTGTTGCCCAAATAGGGCATAACGAGGTCACAGCTATGGGCATCAAGTGAGTTGATCAGTGCTGATTCTTTTGCATGGTCTGATGCTCCCCTCCTTGCTTTTTCAAATAGCTTGAGAAAAGAGTGAACGTTCCCATTTTTATCAAACTTTGATAATTTCAATGGTTTGAAGTCATCACGCCCTGTTTCAGGCATAGGGGTTGTACTTCTTCTTATACTTCTTGGAGTATCATTGCTCATAATCAGCCTTCTTTCCCATTGGGGAGTATCTGGAGTCAGAATTGATGCCAGGACTCTAGGCATAGGATGGATGTTTGAGATATCAAATTCTGCATTGGTATCAACTTTTGATGATTTAATTTCATAATATTGCTCCAAACTTCTGGATTCTGACGCTTGAATTCGGCCCTTGGTTACTTTCCAGGCTTATTTTTGGCCAAATAAGCGGAGCTTTTTCCTATTTCTCTTTTGTTGAAGTTGAGTGAGCACTGGCAGCCTTGCTTTTTGAAGGATTCTTATTCATTTTTAAGATTATTATACTCCTCTTTGAATAAAGCTTGATTGGTTGTTATGCTTTTTAAATCTTTGTCCATACTATCTCCTCGGGAATTTGCAGTTGTAATTGCATTATGAGTTCCCAATTTTCCCGAGTAATTTTAGTTTTTCTGGCCTGTAATCTTGACACCACAGTCTGATGTTTAGAAAGTTCCTCTTTTATGTGGGCATCATCTTCATCCCGATTTGTAACGGTCAGGTTAAACTGATCATTACATTTCAACTCAAGATTCAGAAATCCGAATCTCAAGTCAAAACACTTTTTGGTTTTTTGAGGTTTATGCGGGGTCCAGCACTGGGCTGTGCCCCTCCTGCACTATTCTTAGGCCCCTAAGAGCCTAAGAATAGTGCAGGAGGGGCTCCCCAGAAAGGCGACCTTAAAAGGTCGAGCCCACACAATTCTGAACTCAGTTCAGAATTTTTCCTCATTTCCTGCTCTCGCGTGGGATTCTCAAGTGGCCTTGGGGCCGCCCTGGCCTTGTCTTGCCTGGTATCCCGCGGCGAACTGAATTTTGTATCCTTAACAAAATATTGGGATTTGGCGTCGAGAACCTTGGGAGCCAAATACCCTGGTTTTTTATGTCTCGTTTGTAGTGCCCTAAGTTTTTGGGATGGAATTCGTCCACATGTTTATTTTCGATAATAAATAAAACAAGGCTAATTTTGGGGTCAGATCCTCACTTACTTGTGTCATCTTTTCTCACTTTTCGAATTTCCCAAAATCTGAGGTTGAATTGGGAACCTCATATCAGACAATCATTTGGCGCCCATTGCCATTGCAAGATGGCAGTTGAAAACTGGGATGTTTTCAATTTGTTACACTAGTCAGGACGGCTGGTTTTGCTGAAAGGTCCTCAAAGCTTTTGTTAATAGTATACAGCTCTGCCTGAACATATTTTTTAAAGTTATCAACTTTAACATTTAAATTCAGGTGATTTCTTTGGCCCAAAGTGGCATGTATGGTAAGTCATTATGATTGAGACAATAGATAACAGAAAGATTTCCAGTTTTTAACAGAAGTTATTCATGGTTTGCACCAATTTGTGTGATAGCCTATGGTAAGCAAAAACTTCTGAGGCTATCTTCTGGACTCCTTTGTTCTGAAGCTCCTCAAGGGTGTTTAATCTCCCATTTCTTCATTGGGAAGTTCTATATTATCAACAATTGCCTTTTGGACTTCAGAAAAACTGGAATTTAGTTTTTCCAGTAGGGCATTTTGGGAAGATTGTTCCTCCCCTTGTTCATGGTGATTTCCATGATTTCCAGATTTTGTCTAGCAATTATTCGTTTGGTATGCTTAATTGAGAGTTGAACAAAGTTAACCAGGAATTTGTTAGTTGCTTAACTGTCTGTAAAACGTTTGGCAAGAGATGCCATGGTTGCATTACAGTATTTCATATATATCTCCATCTTTTTTTTAGTACTAGATGGTCCTATATATCTCCATCTTGAGCACATGATCCTTAAGGTAGTATAACAGGTCAAAGGAGGGATCGAATTGTGAAGTACCAATCCTAAAACCCCGATATAGGGTTTCCAGAAGAGCTTTAAATAATTGAAGATGTAAGATTAAACGGGCTGGTTGTATCTGCATAAGCTCCCCCCACAGTGATAAGATCCAAAGAGTAGGAGGTACCCACTTCAGTGCCTTAGTGTTAGGTATTAAAGTAATCTGAGATTTCTTTGTTGCTAGTTTCCGTCTCATTATCACTATCTTGTCTGGACAATTCTGCCAGGAATTGGTTATGGGAATTCATTTAGGAGAGTGTCACCAGTTGAGAAAATCCAAGGATTACTTTCTTGTTATTATTATCCTGCATGCTTAATCAGGATGAAGTTCCATAGATTGATCCTCAATATTGCCAGTGGTTTACAATATTTGGGCCATTTGAAAACTCACTAGGCTTATTATAATTGCCTTGTCTCTTCTGGACGATTTTGGGCATAATTTTCCCTTTGTATTTAAGAACTTCTTTTTGAGGCAGGTGGATATACAAGCTGTGGATTTTGCGCATCCAGATTGTTGACACTTCTCCAAAGTTAGGATTAGGATAAGTCTGGGAAAATGATAGATTATTTTACTTTTATTTGATAGTATTTATTAGATAATCTGTCATTAGGCCAGGCACCAGTATTTATACCTCTAGGGCATCTCCTGGCCACATTTGAGTATGTAATTTCAACATATATTTTACCACCTCATTTTGGCCCTTGAACTGATATGACTGCGACCTTTTCTTAGATTTATTGGTGGCAAAATATTTTCAAAATTGGGAGGATTTCAGGTACAAAAACATGCGATAAAAGCATGCAAAATTGTCCTAAGATCTTCTTGATTTGAGTTTCTCCATACTGCTGACAAAATACACCTTCTGTGAAATTCTTTCATCAATTAAAGTAGATGACGTACCCCTAATCAGGATGTCAGCAGGCCTACATCTTGATACACTAGCTAATCCCTTTCAGGCGGTCCATGTGCAAGTGCTATCATGCCAATTACATGGATGGCATATCAATTTTGCCCTAAGGCAGAAAAGTATTTGCATTTTTAGTTCATCTGATGGTCCATAAGACTTTTAAATGTTAATTTTGGGTCAGACCTAAACAATTTTGTATACTAGTTAGTTGATTGTATTCCTAATATTCAGGACTAATTGCCAAGATTTGGTGCATTGATAATTGGCCATAATGTGCAGGCATATTCGGCCTAAGCTTATTGGTAAAGTCTTTGATTGAATTTAAGTTGAGAGATATGGCCAAAATCATGTAATTGCAATAGGCTTTGAGGTGAGAGTATAGGTGTTAACTCAAGCGTTGAAAGGATAATTGGCCTGATCTGATGGTTGTCAAATGTTTATTTGAGTCAACCACCAGAATCTGACACATATGAACAAAAATCAATTTACATGGCTGGAAAACACAACTAAAAATGAAACGCTTAAGTTTTTCAACCTAGATAACCTATGAAGTTCACATACAGGATTCACTGTTATATACTGATCACCTATAATTAAGATATATCTAACTTAAACAAATCACTACACAGTCTAGGCGCCATGTTATATGGATTAATAGCAAGTGTTTGGTTTGTAACAGAGATATGCAAGTTGCTACAAGAGACCTTAATAAAAAGTGTCTAACCACTTCAATAGATGTTGCATGATTTTTGTGATTGACCATCAAGAAACACCTGGATAGCTACTATTAAAAAGTAAAAAGAAAAAAACTAGAAATGAGTCCTTGGAGCATGAGCATGGGGAAACTCACAATTTTTGATGAAGACAATAATACACAAGTTACTCATGAAATTAGCATAAAACCCTGCATAAAACCTGCATCCATGAAAAATATATAGCTTAAATATCTTTTGGACTAATAGCATTGTCATTGGTGGTAAGATTACTGTTATGAGGCAGTCCTTAGGAGCATGGGATAACATAATAATGGGTTAAATGTAACATGAATTTCAGAAGTTTAGAGGTCCTCGTATATGAC